>JANQBM010019436.1:0-11709 GCA_025594535.1 Erythroxylum domingense | reverse complement strand
ATCTCAGCAACATGTATAAGTTGTCAATATATTATAATGGTAATACTCATATAGTTAGCATGTTATAGGATATCATACAATACTACAAGTTGTACACATACAAATACCATCTGCAAGGTTATCAAGGTACTACACTATTATAATATCACAAGTTACCTAATTAAAGTGAATGCAATCATAACCCCATTTACTAAGGAATTTATATACTTATGTTATCTAATGAGTATGTCCTGGTACCATATTTTTAAGGTATACTACTATGACCACTCGTACATCATATAGATAGGTACTATTTTGCCATATTTCTACTAGTGCAAATACTTGGATACAATATCCCATATATGCAAGTCTATACCAAATTGTTAATTATCCATTCCTTTTATAATGGCATAAGTGGAAAATACCATGTATGGCTATATCACTGTGTGCCATACATGGTACCCACGTAAGCTATGTACTATGATAGGCATCTTGGTATTATGACATAAACCTCTCCATATATATGTACAAAATTATGTATAGACATAATTTTGGTGTATAGTATATAAGAATACAATATGTTAAATACCCATATGGTATGGTCTTGCATCAGTGTCGATATATACTAACCATACTATGGGTTTTCTCTCCCTCACTGGCAAATGGTAAATAACCTCATCCGCAAGTGGTTTATCCATATGAGTAGTGATGGTAATATTACATTTCTTATAATAACATATATATCAGGGTAATTTGACACATTCACCCTATGTGCCTCACTGATATATGGTTGGTATCACCTGTATCCGACCAGATACATATCTAGCAAGTGTATATTAAGCTATGGAATACATAGTTTGGGGTGATATCATATGGGTATTTAACGTATGGTATGCTTATCATACCATACATACTCTGATACTGATAACAGGGGTTGATGTTATTGGTGTATATCACACTACACCAATATTATCTGGTTGGTGGGTATAGTATGTATGCAGTAATATACAACATCTAACTCATCCCTTATGGTAAATGTATAATGACTATACAATACAATATATGGAATGATGTCAATGTGCAAAGAACATTTATACAGTTAACATAAGTTATAATGTAATGTATGTTAGACTAGGTATTAATGTGCAACAGAGGTATGTAGGGAATGATGTGGTATGGAGTCTAGAGTATTCCATATATCACAATGAATAATTACATTGTCAAATATAATCATTACCATCACACTACTTTTAACTAATACACATCCAAGAGCATATATGCGGTACCACTATTGTAACCATTGATTTCAATGCGTAATCAATGTATGATGGTAGTGATTAGCATACCATCAAAAGTATATGGCATATGGACCCTTAGTGCAGATATGAAAATTGTCATATCTGCACTACCATCACACATTACAATTAATACGTACAAGTATACCATTTATCTCTATAATACCTAATTGCTATCATGTGGGTATATGAATTCCATACCATCGCGTCTTAAGTATATTTGTAACAGGAGTTTGGCCATCTATATACTCATCACAGAACATCAGGTCCTTAGTTACAAGTACTAAATCGAATGTATTACATGTAACTTTATGACACAGTGGTAAAAATCATACAATATGCATTACATTCAAGATGACTCTACCATAAAGCATTATGTAGATGATAGTATAACTTACCCACAGCCTGGAATATGTCTTACCAATGTTATATTTGGTACTATATATGACTGGGTATGTACAACATTAAGTGTATACACCCATGCTTTATGGTATCACTATTATTGTGATATAGGTATACAAGTGACAGTAATGATCATTGTATGTATGTCATCTTGAAGATATATCATCCCACTTGGTCTATAGGTTACATATGGCGCCCATGTACTTACATAGTGTATAATTCCATAAATATGGTGTCATGCTGATATTATATGGTATATAGTGGTAATGGCGTGGTGATCAACCATGTTTATGACCCAACACTCCCACACATCCTTGATATATATACTTATTGTAAAGGGAATTGATGTCCCTTACACCACCATTGTACCCTAGGTATATACATACCCTAGGTAACCCTACATATCCAATGTATAGTGGCATATACTAGTCATAACTATCCACATTATATGTTGTGGTATGTCAATATACCATATTGAGGTAGATTATTTATACTAGTATGTCTATGATCACGCAGTTGGTGGACATTAAATATTGTCATGGTTACTGGAGATAGACTGTATAACATTATAACACATAGGAAGACACATACACCTATCTGTGGTATTTGGCCAATATCAATGCTTAAACCTTTATACATTTAGGGATAATGTGTAAGGCATCAAGTAGTATATCATAGGATAGACATGATAATGTGACATTATCCATTATCTGGTTTAAGCATTGATATTGGCCAAATACCACATATAGGCGTATGTGTGCACATGTAGGCATAGGAATATACAACATATTAATGGGTATGTACTTAGGTTGATTGGTTATGTGCTTTGCATGGTATAATTATGACCTGTTCACTTTATTGTAACAGGTATGTACTTAGTGTGATATATATTGAGAGATTAAGTACATATATGGTTGTACTTATATCCTTTATATCTGTAAGTACTAATGGTCATAACGTAACGTTGTTACTATGCCATGGTAATACATGGCAAGAAAGGATATACCCATAGTATTTAATATCCATTGGACATTATACATCCACAAGGGTTTATAATATATAAGCAATTGACCAACTGGTATATATCTACAAATGTATTAACTTACCCAATAACATGTATGTATGATTGATAAAGGGTGACAACATGTAATGTATCATGCATCAATGTAGTGTGGTATAGACTCAGAGTATGGTACTCAGGGAGGCCGTGTAGTGGTATGCACACATATTAGCCATACTAAATCTATAGCATATGATTATCATTACCATGGGGCCTTACTTTTGTATGATCTGGCATAATTATAACCACATAAATTATTAGTTAGATCAGGTAAAGGATGTAATGACCATATTACATCCTTTACCTGATCTAATCAATAAAACTATGACTGACCTATGTCATGCACTCAATCATATGTTTGTATCACGTATACTAATACCATATGTTATCATGTGTATAGTTACACATGATAATATACAAGACCTAGTATATCACAGGGCATAGATGGGTATTATCATATGGCACCATGTATGTATACCATATTACATCACTTTATGAGATGGCATTGGGGTGATACATGGCATTCCATATATAATTCCATGTATCACCCCAATGCCATAATGCAAGGTGCTCGTATGATTGAATGGATTGGAGTTACCTACACATATTGGCTGTATACATTGATATGGCATGTTTGATAATATATTGCCATGATATTCTTGAATATGGTATACACCCCTTACATATAGTGTTGGACTGGCATACACCCAACATGTGTAGGTAACCCAGTGATGATAGGTGTGGGTATATGTACATGGTTATGATACATATGTTATTTGTACCCTACAAAACTATCAACTATCTATATTAATGTCCAATCCATATGTAATAAATGTGGTATTACTACCTTCAATTGGATGTCTAATAGGCATACGGGACCATTCCTCTGTATAATATTAATGTTGTGTTATATGCACATAGTTACCACATGGCCATACATACCTAATGTTATACATATACCCACACTTATCATCATATGGTTACCTACACATGTTGCGTGTACACCAGTCCAACACTACATGTAAGGGGTGTATACCATATTCAAGAATATCATGTCAATATATTATCATACATGCCATATCAATGTATACACCCAACATGTGTTGGTAACTCCAACCTATCCAATCATACTAGCACCTTGCATAACATATACTATCATACACATTGACATAACTTACATCCTTTAGGGAATTTAACGTATACTAAGCCACTTATGTATAACTACAAATACATATAATATCTTGTGTGTATTTTTAGTTATACATATCCAAGTGATATGTATAACTTTTTTTGGCTTAGCAAACAACCCAAGAACTCACATACACCCTTTATTGTATGACTAACATTGTAAAAATGTCCAATTGGTAACTATGTCTTAATTGGATGGATAATGAACCATGTGTTATTTATAATGGTATATGAAATGTAATATTTTCACCAAATGATTGTGGACATCAATAGACGAGTGAGTATACCCATCACATTTGTGGTAAATGTATAACCATAAGTATATTATACAGGTATGGTATACCATTTATAAATGGTAAGGTCTCTATATAATGTATTATTATGTATGGACTGTGTGCCACCTAACACCCTATTATGAGTACTTATAGTAATGTGTAAAATTAATTACTATAGTGGTATGCCATTATAACTCCTAATGTGAATATCATATTAAGACGAATTCCATATAGGTATCCACTTTATAGGTTGCTATATATAGTGTGATACAATAACAGATACCATAACCAAAACTACACATAATACATGTGCATCATGGTATATATTGCATGGATTAGTGGGATAAATGTAATGATACATTCTTTCTGGTCATACCCAACTGCTAATTAAATATTAGTATGTCTAAATATACTCAATTTACATCAGAATCCATAATAAGTCCAACCTAACTAGTACATGTACTTATGTCCTAAGTGTTAACCTATATTGGACATAAAGTGGGTGTCAAGAGTAATGATACTAGTAGCTAGGTCATAATTACACGTACTAATTAGGTTGGACTTATTATGGATTGTGTATCTGAGTACACACTATGTTATATGATGTACACCATCTATTTCATTAAGTACATGTTACTACCCCATATGGTACATACATTGGTTCATGAATAGTATATATACATAGATACCCCCATCAATGGTGATACCATATACTAAATTATGCATTCAGTAAACAACATAAGGTATGTACCATATGGGGGTTACCAATGGTAATAATATGTATGACAATTACTTAACTTGTAAATGTTACATTATTGCCTTTTTGACTTAAGAGTATTATGACCATATAAATACACTTATTTGTATACCTAACTAATAGAAATACAAATAAGAATATGATATCACATTAATAACCTTTCATGCACACTTATAAAGGGTAAATAACTACTTGTAGGTATAGATGCACATGTATTATGTGTAGTTATTAATGTGTTCCATGGGTAATATCATATATTACACCATATGTACTAGTCCACATGTTTTTCATATTGGTTGATGGGTATACATGTATGGATATAGTCACATATGGTGAGGTACATAATGGGTTTAATATACATAGTGTGATGTACACCATACACAATCCATAATACGTATTGGGAATGGTAAATATTGAATACCCACATGAAGGAGAGTGCATATATTAATTCTAGACAGATACCTCTCACATAACTACATAAGGGTACCTTTTGTATAACTGGTACCCATTTCACCTAGGGATGTGTACCAACATTTTATGGTAGCTTATTTATTAGGATACCTTATACGTGTCCTAATAAATGAGCTACCATAAAATATATTACACCAACGTTTAACATTAGTCATCACTTGGTACGGTGTCACTAACCAATACATGGTATCTCTTGCAATGCCATATAATTTCTAGCCAGCATCAGATCATTTGCCACAATGGTGCCTAGTGGAAAAGAAAAACTAGGTATTGAAGTAAGAATGTATGGATTATTATGGGTAATAATAGGTTTGCATGGTATAGCCCTTTACTAATACCCATAATTACCTTCATAAATACATGTAGCCATCCCCATGTTAGGTTAGTACTTCTTCTATACCTGGTATGTCTTTTCCACTACGCACCATTGTGGTAAATGATCTGATGCTATCTAGAAATTATATGGAATTGAAAGAGATACCATGTATTGGTTAGTGATCACCAAGTAATACACCATATTTTAATACTACATACTCTGTAACTATGGTGACATTATGTAAATGTACCATGACATAATATACCAATGTTTATAACATCTGTAGCTAAGAAAATGTGGTCTACCACCCAATTAGTGTTATAATATACTATGAGGACATCGTTTAGCATGGTAACTTATGTGTCTAATTGTATGTATATCATGCCATATACATTACACACTATATGGCACAAGTGATCTATATTAATTATATCACATGTAATTGTGTGGCACTATACACCTATATAATGAACCTACTATGAACATGTACCTTGCATTCTACCTAACTGTATAGGATCCCCACTTATATGTGTACCCATACAAGAAATTACATGTATACCATCATACCATGGTATAACCTTATTACACAAGAGCACACCAAGGTTTAATTTACCGTCTATTTGTAATATGTGTCATTGCCCAGTAGTATGGTTGTTTTTTACCATGGGCCCTCAATGCATATGTTTACATAACGAAAATAGGTATACACATGCAGATGAACAGGATAGTAACATACTATCTTGTTACTATAGGTGATATGATACTATATTCAAGTGGATATGTCCTGCTTAATGGGATGTACTAATGTACATTAGTCTCCTACATTATAAAAGCCTTTATACTTTATTAGTACATCATGCTGTATTAATAGTCATGGTACTGTATTTATAGTAATATGTTACACGTCACCTATATCTGTATGACATAGGTTGCACAATCACTTTGCCATACTACATAGACTTACTTAAGTAATATGTACATTTATCATAATTACTATCCTTGTAGGCATATCTATACCATTTAGTACCCAAATACTGCAAAATAGATGCATATCTTTAATGCACTCAATAACTAATTTATGGTCAGTCATGTGCATATCACTTGTAATCAGTTATATACATGTATGCCACACCAATCAGTATCAAGGATGTGCATTTGATACCATGTGCATAGTCGTAATAGGACATACTTGATCAATATGTTGATCACAGACTAGGTAATGACTATAATAACCTAATATGTATATTATTAGCTAATATCATAACTAGAGTTGGATATACCACTTATTACCTACATACACAATGCTGGTCCCACAATGTGAAACATATTTGTTACAACCAATATCATATAAACTAGTATATGTGGATGTATAATTTGTACTAACCAATAGTCATAACCAATATCATATAAACTAGTATATATGAATGACATCATACAGTACAAATTATACCCATTCCCCTTGTCTGATGCACATCGGTAAACCATAATCTGGATAACTATGTATTATATCCACTCTAGTGGTTACATCCAGTATACCCATGTAAGCCATTGGGTATAACATAATCACATGACCTAGCATAAGAGCCGTATATCTAGGGATGTCAATGGGCCGGTCCGGCCCGGCCCTGCCTCAAAAATGGCAGGCCGTGGGGTGGTCCGTGGCCCGGGTGGGCCGAAATGGCCTGCCCGCGGCCCACCAGTAGCCCGGCAGGCTAGGCCAAACCCGGCCTATTTATATATTTTTCAATATAAAAAATACAAAACGACGTCGTTTTGAACAAAACGACGTCGTTTTGAACAAAATGACGTCGTTTTGAACAAAATGACGTCGTTTTGAACAAAACGACACCGTTTTGTAGGGCCGGGCTGGGCCGAAATTGACATCCTTACATATATCCATTATTAAGGCTTACACCACTATATGATATACATACCACCTGGCTAATAGGCATACCCGTAGGTAACTATTATAAACATCTATTACATAAAATATAGTATCATTATTATTATTGTGACTAACGCCAAGTATTATACATTGGTATACAATGGCAATTCGGTCCACTTACCTAATTTTATGTTCATACAATTATGGCACATATGGTACTTGCATGACTCAAGCCATGGTAACCCTTAACCTATATGAAAATACTATATTATATGTAGTTGTGCTGTACCGTCCCAAATGATGTAGTTAAACTACTAAGGACTTCACTGATATTGTAATGATTTATATTGATCCCATAAGTGTATATTATATAGTCATTTTTATATGTATGACTAAATACCCACGTTTATGGTATATTAGTGATATAATGTATAGAGGTACATTAGTTGACTATAACCAATCATTTATACCCATGGTATTCTAAGATCAAGTAAAGGTTACTTTTATAGAGTATGATATGCCATCACTGGATCTGGTATGAGTATATGTGGTGATAGCCATGTGTCATCATAAACACATAGGTATACCTGCTATGGATGATACTTGTGTATATATGCCGCAAAGATAATATGTCTGGTATCGTCAATATCATATTACCCATACATTGTAGGTATGTCATACGGCCAAAGAGTGGGTATGCATATGGTTATATAACTACTTAACTATGTATCACTGGTATTGCCCAATGCATAATATCACGATGCAATTTAGAATATCATCATGTCATGTTATACATTATTGATGGGAGTCATATGATATACATTGTGTATTATACCTTATATAATTCATGAGCCAAGACATAATGCATCATATGTCTTGGCTCATGTGTATGCATAATATATATAGGTTAATATACCTGTCAATGCGCTATCTCGTACTAATATGCCACAAACATGATATGCTGAATATATGGTTAATGCCATGATACCACTAACCATATAGTGTTGGAACTTATATACACTACCTATAATTTAGGTATCGCATGTATACCTAAATTTACACTATATGTTATATGGTATGTCATGGCCATACCCATATGAAGTTGTACCTATATCATTGTAGGCATGTACCATGTACTAGTAATGATACTACATCTAATCCATGCTATAACATGCCCTTAGTGAAAATAATTTCCAACTGTGCCATAAGCGGACTGTCTTATCTCATAATTGCTACATAGTAAACACTCATATGGCCAATCCCATTGAACCACATATCCTATAACCACCGATATTCACAGTTTGATACTTGGTTATGTCCATATACAAACTAGGATACACCTTGACTATACTAGTTAGTATAGTCAAGGTATATCATAGGTACACATATTGATGGGCGAGATGGGACAGTAAAAGACACATCGGAGGGTAGCTTCTTGTAACATATAGATGGTGATTAAGGTAACATGTTTGGTATATATGATAAGGCCTATATTACCACTATTGGTAGTGTATACTATATTTTATAGGTGCGTTATACCTACATACAAATAGTGGTAGGGATCCAAAATATATACAATCTGAAGTCAATTGTATATCATTACCTATGTTTATATAACCTCATGTTGGTATAAATAGTTATACCATTTATACTATAAGTGCTAGTATGCAAATAGGACAAAATCATAACCTGTAAGTGGAGTGTATGGTATAACTATCATCCTACATGTCACACCATATGGTATTGGAATACCCACAAGTGCACTTATCATAATATTAATATGGTAGTTATAGTGAGGCCTTGTAATTGTATATATCAATAACCATCCAATTGATAATGTGCATGCACATGGTACCCAAACATACATGTGCACGTCAGGTTACCATGTGCATACACATTATCAATTGTAATGAATATGGCTATTAGTACCATTATAGGGAATTCGTTATAACCACTTAGTAATGTATTATATGTACTAACATGGTCATTCATTATTGGATATACTAGGAAAACTATGTACACAAGTAATGTACATACATGTTATAGCATATTATATAGGCATATCCATTCTGTAAAATACATTGATACCTAACTCCCTATACTACTCATGATGATACCATAATAATAGTATCCATAGGTATATCATAATCGTGTGGGAGTGGTCCAATACCCATATACTTTAATTTTAATTGAATGTAGCACATGGTATCCATATATATTGTCCCTGGTTAGAGTCCCTTAGCATATACAAATAAGCCTTATCAAGATATGGGTTATTTACAACATATTTAACCTATATTCAATGATGTAATATTGAGTGGAGATTAAGGAAGGGGCATGTTTCAATGTACTACCATACATTTGGGTACATTTATATGGTATATAATATTTGACCCTTATACGCGTACTAGACCACTCCCACACGATTATGATATACCCATGGATATTATTATTATGGTATCCATGACCAGCTATTATTCAACACTTGTGGTAAATACCTATCCATAATTTGGTACTATATTACCAAATATAGTGGTACTAGGTATGCACAGTGGATTCCAACTAGTTGGGTACAGGTAGGAATTGTTAAACCACTATATTCGTAACCACTCATATTAGGGTGTATCGTTAATGATATCATATACTAAGGTATGCATTGGGTGACTGTAGCATAACCACTAATATTGTGCCATATACTTTGTATGCTAATTAATATTACAATAGTATAAAATGGATAACTACTACAATATAGGGTTATAGGACCCACAAAAGTATTACTATTGCACTTATGGATAACTACTATTGTACGAATTAGATCCCACGTGTAACATAGTGTACAGATAGTACACTATCTTTACACTATGTTATACCAATATGGAGTACTATAACTTGGCTTTCATTTGTTACACGTGTATATGGAGTACTATACACACCAACTATTTATACCATATTGACCCATCCATAGGTCAATATGTTATAACTTGCTACAATCACTCTAGATTGGAACACTTACATAGATGCAATGGCCATATTACATGTACTATATATACCAGATAATTATGTGTGTGCAATTGTATTGTCACTAAAGTTTCCTTAACATTTTAGTTGTCACGAGTATTGGTATTATATAGTTATAAACCTATAAATACCATTGGGTGTTGTACCCAAAAATGTCTTATGCCATATATACATAATGTTATTATACATAACAACTAAAATGTTAAGGAACCCATGTATAAAGACGTAATATGCCATCTCTAAATGTTCAGGTAGGTACCATACCACTTCAACATAACTCATATATAGCCAAGGTATACAATGTGGTTTTTATATTACATGTATCTAGCACTTTATAATGCTACAGTTATAATACTATCTTACAATAACATGATAACACTCCTACACTACATATACCATCATACACAGATATTTTACAATAACATGTCTAATAATATGGCACCACCATTAATAGCTATGGTATCTTAATATTTAATGTCCTAGGCTATGGTTGGTCCATATAATATAAATTACCGTATACTGGTACTGGGATTTTATACCAGGTTGCCAAGTGTTTATGACATACCGTAGACATTATATCTGATATCCAGTATATGCCAACCACCAGTTTACTATATATTACCTTATTATTATCCCTATATGGGATAATACTATGCATAATATTACCAAATTATGGTAAAAACCATAATTTATTAATCCACGCATATATATATAGTATGCAAACTTTTATAACTATTGTATAAAAGTTATAGTGCATGGGCACATATGTTTATGAATACATACATGGGTATTATCCCACATAAGGATAATACTAAGGTAGTATATAGTAAGCTGGTGGTTGATAATGTGGTATGGGTATACAGGTGGTTAATGTAATAATATGGCACAATTGGATAAGTCAAGAGTACTGTAGTTATCCGATGGGTACTATAACAGGGTGAAAGTGCTGTATACATGCATGGTTACAAGAGATTATGTATGGATTACTGTAACATCCCGTTTCCAGAGAACGGGTCGGACCAAAGAAACGGGTCCAGGTGTGGTAAATTACCACACCTCATGC
>JANQBM010019410.1:0-11712 GCA_025594535.1 Erythroxylum domingense | reverse complement strand
GCCTTATAAGGATGTGGAAACCTCTCCCTTGCAGACGCGTTTTCCATGCCCCAACGCACCGGATCCCATCAAAACTCCAAAGTTAAATGTGCTAGGGCAAGAGCAATACCAGGATGGGTGACCTCCTGGGAAGTCTTGCGGGAGTAATGCCCTAAAGAGGCTTACACGCTGGAAAAACAAAACCATGAGGGTGCGAGGCCCGAGAGGCTGAGGCCCAAAGCGGAGAATATCTACAAGCGAGTGATCTGGGCCGTTACAATTGGTATCAGAGCCAGTACCCGGATCAGTATGTAGCGAGGACGCTAGCCTCCCAAGGGGGGTGAGACTACCCAACGACCATAGTGCCGCGGAGTGTAGATCCCATATCGGTTGGAGAGGAAAACGAAGCATGCCTTATAAGGATATGGAAACCTCTCCCTTGAAGACGCATTTTCCATACCCCAACGCACCGGATCCCATCAGAACTTCGAAGTTAAATGTGCTAGGGCAAGAGCAGTATCAGGATGGGTGACCTCCTGGGAAGTCCTGCGGGAGTAATGCCCTAAAGAGGCTTACACGCTGGAAAAACAAAACCGTGAGGGTGCAAGGCCCAAGAGGCTGAGGCCCAAAGCGGACAATATTTGTAAACGGGTGATCTGGGCTGTTACAAATAGACCATTTAGGATATACCTATTGTTACAAATTTCTTGGATATGCTTCTTGTAGAACCACTGGGTTTACCCCCAGAAAGGGAGACGAAGTTTACAATAGATCTCATTTCAGGTACCGCTCCTATAACAATTCCTCCATATGAGATGACACTTTAGAACTAAAGGAACTGAGGACCTAATTATAGGAGTTGTTAGATAAGGGTTTCATTAGGCCCAGTTTGTCACCTTAGGTAGCTCTGATGTTGTTTGAAAAGAAGAAGGATGGAACTCTGAGGTTGTGTAATGATTATCGGCAGTTGAATCTGGTGACAATAAAGAACAAGTATCCTCTACCAAGGATAGATGACTTGCTTGATCAATTGCAAGGAGCTCAAGTATTCACTAAACTTGATTTAAGGTCAGGGTACTATTAGTTAAAGATAGCTGAGGCTGATGTACTAAAGAGTTCATTTAAAACGAGATATGGGCACTTCGAGTTTTTGGTGATGCCATTTGGATTGACGAATGCCCTAGCTGCTTTGATGGCATTAATGAATAAGGTATTCCAACCTTATTTAGATCCTTTTGTGATTGTGTTTATTGATGATATCTTGGTGTATTCGAAGTGTAGAGAAAAACATTCAAAGCATTTGCGGTTGGTTCTATAGATAATGAGAGAGAAACAGTTATGTGCCAGTTTAGTAAGTGTGAATTTTGGCTAGATCAAGTAGTATTCTTAGGTCACATAGTATCTAGATAAGGCATACAAGTTGATCCAAAGAAAGTAGAAGAAGTGTTGAAGTGGTTATTGGAGTTAAGTAAATATAGTGCCTTGGAAAGCAAGTGTATTTACTTATAACTTAATTTTTTTCCAGTTACTTTTGTAATGAAAATATTTATTATTAATAAAATAAAAGAGTTTAGTTTTTATGAGCATTATATATCAAGTCATAAGGTAGCGAGATTCTTTTGTAATTAATATACATATATATAGAGATGTATAGGAAGCATGTATATTATAAGAATCTAAAATAAAGAATTCACAGTTGAATAATCAAGTTAGTCGCTTGATTATGGTTTAGACCGTATTGCTGCAATTTATCTCCATGTAAGTGAAAGAGTTTACTTCAAGGGAATGATGAGTTTCATATCATGATAGTAGTTGACTATCGATAATGGCACTATTAAATGAATATGGAGTCAAGTATGCTTATAAAGAATAAAGCGGACCATTACTTTAATGTTAAAACGTACAACTTAAGCATTGTTTATTATGGACCACAATCTTAATGAGTGGTGAACTAAAATATGTTTCATTATAATTCTTGATATGATTAGAATGGATTTTTACAAACTATTAATCTAGTATCTACATGTTGGAATTATTGATTGAAACATGTATCAGGGAACATTCACTCAAATAAAGAGTTTATAGTGATATCATCACTTGTAAATATTTTATAGAGATTGGCGATTAAACTGGCGGCAATAGTTTGATGGGCTAGCTACCCATCAAGTCTTGACACCAAGATGAGATCTTGTGTGTTAATCACCATATAGAGTAAAACGGGAGATTCAGAAGGAAAAACGAACATAAGGGTAAAATGATAATTTTACCCTTTATTGTGCGGATGACTATAATATAGTTCATTTTAGAGTTTGCAATTGGACATATTGAAACATGTGTTCTTATAATATTTAGTAATTTAAGAGTTCAACTACTTATGTTTAGTGGAATGATATTTAGTTAATAAGCTAGAATTAATTCTAATGAGATTAAATTAATTATGGGCTTATTGGAGATTGAATTATCTAAGTCCAATAAGATTCCCCATTAGGCTTCAAGGAAGGTTATCAAGTTAAGTAGGAAATATAAATGGAGGTTTTAAAGCCCATGATTGAATGTTAGGCTTGTACTAATTAATGGTTAATTAGAAGCCTAAATGAGCATTTAGAAATGGGCTAAGATTTGGTTTAATTTTATTAATTAAATTAAAACAAATTTATTAAATTAATTCTGGGCTTATTGGAGCTTGAATTATCTAAGTCCAATAAGATTCCCCGTTAGGCTTCAAGGAAGGTTATCAAGTTAAGTAAGAAATATAAATGGAGGTTTTAAAGCCCATGATTGAATGTTGGGTTTGTAATAATTAATGGTTAATTAGAACATTTAGAAATGGGCTAAGATTTGGATTAATTAAATTAAAACAAATTTATTAAAGATAAATGGAGATGGAATTTCGGTTTTAATAGGTAAATGTGCAGCTGTACATTTAACATTAGTTTGCTACATTTAAGATGTTTTTTAACATGTTTGATCATCATTAAATGGAGTAATAACCTTATCATTAAATAGTTTAATGGTGATTGTTTATTAATAGCATGTAACCTATTAGCATTCATTGGATTAAATAAGAAAGAGGTACATTTGATGGACCATCTTCCTTTTTTCATCATCAAAAACCGAAGTTGGTATATGACATTTAGGTTAATAGTCTTTTCATATAGCCATCTTAAAGACAAATGAGAAGAGTCATATGTTATCTTCTTTATGATTGATTAAAAAAGAAGTGATGCATTTGATGCAAATTTCTTCTTCCCTTTGAGATTAACCGAAATGAAGAGGTTGTAAGAAAGGATTCTTGCATTTCTCTCTCTCCTATCTTGCATGGTGAGCCGAAAATTGCATGAGGGTGTCTCATTTTTTGGTTACTTTCTTCTAAGAAAAATCTCCTCCAAAGTTTTCTTCTCCTTTCCCACCAAAGGATCTTGTTAACCAAGTTGTCTAAAAAGAACAAGTGGTAGATCGGATTGGTTAAGGATACAATATCAATAAGAGGATACAATAAGGTGAACAGGATAAATCACTTAGGAGAGGATACATTGCCAAGGATAGAATAGCACAGCGAGGAGTTAAAGCTGTAGCAAAAGAGTTGGTAATATTTAACATCTTGTAATTATGCAAATGATTTTCCTTATATCGTATCATGTGTGGCTATGCATGCTGATTTGGATATATTGCTTCTGCTGAAATTTTTATTTCTAAAAAGTTTTGAAATCTACCGTTTCTTCCAAATCGATGCATGTTTTATTTTTCGATCTAACAATTGGTATCAGAGCCATTTTTATTATGCATGATTTCAGTTCCTATATTTTATGCATGGGTTGGCAATCATTTTTACATGCAGTATTTTTTTATGAGATAGAAATATATATGGTGTATGTTTTGCTCTTTTGGTTGTCCATAGATTCTATAGTTACCTTGTAAGTTTTGTTTATTTGGTTTGTAATAAGGAGGGTAGCCTATCATCATCATGTTTCCTCCTTGGTCTCATCTTTATGTTTTCTTTGATTATGTAATATACAAAATAATGTAATGATGAAGATGAAGAAGCCATCAATGAAGAAATGAAGATGTAAGGTATTGGTTTTGTTTAACATGTATTGACAAAGTTCCGGTTGTTAGAAAACCAAAGTGCTGGAATTTTATGTTGACAAATTTTCAGTTTTATAACACAACAAGTTTCAGTTTTAATTTAAAAATAAGCGCTATTTTTTTGGTTTCATATGGACAAGTTTTGGTTTTGATAAAAAACTAGTGTTGGAATTTTTGTTTTCAAACTGGCAAATTCATTTTTCATGAAAATCAAAACTTTGTTGAAAAAGAAAAGCCATTACACACTTTTTACCAAATGGGCCAGGTCATGTGAGTGAAGACTTCGAAGCGGAAGATCCAAGTCCAATAAAAGTATTTTGTGCCTAAAAGGCATGTAATTATTTTTGTGTTTCTAGGATGGGCAATCAAATGTGGCTTATTAGTTTATGTAATAAATGGATAAATGAATGTAAATAATTTGTGATATTATGTGATTGCATGTCATTTAGAAAATTGCCAACCTTAGGCTTTGCTATGCATTCATTATGTATGAGATATATAATGAAACAATATAGGATGGTTAATAAATTGCATCTAGGTAAGATGGTATTTAAAACTTAAAGCCTAAAAAGATTGAGTGGGAGAGGGCACTCATGTGAGAGTCCACGGTCTCCAAATGATGGCCCATTTGCATGTGGTGAAGTGTTACTCCCCACCGGAGGGCATGAATCTTCGATCTTGTATGGTTTGGGTCTCCTTAAGGATAAGTCCATTTATTGGTAGCAAATATGACCTCCTACAAAAGCACGGTTTGCCAGTACCTTTAGTGGATGAATCAAATGGTTACACACTCAAAATATTTTATCAATAACCTGCCTACCGTAGCTCTGTTGGTGAAAGTATGGATCAAATTATGACCCTTCTTTAAAAGTTAAGCATAAAGATGCTTGGTAGTTTTTTTAGTGGGAGGGTCCAATTTTTCTTTTAATAGATAAGATGGCCCCCCGTCACTTAATCTGTTATAGATAAGAAAAATAACTGTCGTATAAAGTTTTAAAATTTTTTAATTTTTGTTAAATCTATCATCATGCATTTATGCATCATAATTTTAGACGAAGTTCCAATTATGTTGACTAGTATGCTCACGTTTTAATAATTTATATTTTCAGACATAATTAACCATAATATGAATCCACTCACTTTGATGAATGGAGACATAACCTTGACATTGTTCTTCAATATGAACGTATTTTATGGGTATTAACTAAAAATGAGCCTGCACCTCCAGGAGGAGATTTAACTCCTGAGCAAGTCTAATAATATGAGCATTGGCAAAATGCCGATAAGACTTCTAAATGTTATATTCTAGCTTCTGTTAACGGCATGTTGCAAAAGCAAATTGCTTGTATGAAAACTGTTAATGCAATGGTTCATCACCTACATGAGATGTTTGGTGTGAGGACCAGGTTTGTAAGAGTGAAAGCTATCCAAACTTTTTATAATCTCAGACAAAAACCTGGTGAATCGGTGCGCTATTACATTTTTAAGTTAATCTCTGCGGTTACTGAGGCTGAGATGCTTAGGGTGGATATGGATGCAGACACGCACATGATTATGATGATCAATAGCTTAAACTCTTCTTTTCAACAATTTAAGTTGGACTTTGAGCTCAATAGCAAGGATTACACCTTGAGTGAGTTGATGAATACCTTTTAGAGTACGAAGGAGATATTGAATATCAAGGCTCATCAGCCAGAAGCTAATGTAGCATCTTTTTCTAAGCCTAAGGGTAAGGCAAGAAAAAGAAGAAGGTTCCAACGAAAAAGAAGGCCTAAATAGGGATCAAAACCTAACCCATGAAAAAGAAGGTCAAAGCGGACATCAAGGAAAAGTGTTTCCATTGTGGTGAAATGGACCACTGGAAAAGAAAATGTGTGGTCTACCTTGAGTCCCTCAAAAGCAAACAAGGTATGGGTTTCCTAAATTTGTTAGGAACTAGAAATATGGCAGATTTATCTGATTCTTAGATACTAAATTCAGGAGCTACTAACCATGTTTGCAATTCTTTGCAAGGATTCCAGAAAAGGAAAAGACTATGTAAAGGCCAGCTTCAAGAATAGATAGCAGATGGATCATATGTTTCAGCAGAATCAGTGGGAGTAGTTATCTTGGATTTTCGTAGTGGTTATAGGTTATATTTGGAGGATGTTTATTATATACCAAAGATTGTAAGGAACATGATTTTTGTTTTTTTTCTAATAAAAATTTGTTATTCCTTATATTTTGAAAATTTTGTTTCAATATATGAGAATAAGGATTTTATTTGTAATGCGATAATTAAATAAGGATTGTTCTTTATAGAACCTATGACAGTGTCACTAAACACCATAGAGTTGGTAAAACTAAGACAATCTAATATCTCTAGTGTTATTTCAAAATATCTGTGGCATTTAATAATGGGTCATATCAATCAGAAAAGACTTGACAGGTTAGTAAAGGATGGGATCCTTATGGGCTTGGATAATGATTCATTACCTACCTGTGAATCTTGTATTAAAGGAAAAATGAATAATGCCTCATTTCCATATAAAGGAAACAAATTTGAATACACTTTGGACCTGGTACATACTGATGTGTGTGGGCCCATGAACGTACAAGCTAAAGGAGGTTATGAATACTTCATAACCTTTATAGATGATTACTTAAAACATGATTATTTGTATTTGATGCATAAAAAGAGTGAATCTTTTGAAAAGTTCAAAGAATTCAAAACTGAAGCTGATAAACAGTAGGCAAGCCATTAAAACAACTTAGTTCGGATTGAGGTGGTGAGTACTTATCTAGAGAGTTCCAGTAATATTTAATTGACAATAGAATTGTTTCCAATTTGACAAATCCTCGAACACCCTAATAGAATGTGTAGTTGAGAGAAGAAACAAAACTCTATTAGAAATGGTAAGATCAATGATGTCCTACGCTAGCCTTCTAGAATCGTTCTGGGGATATGCCATACAAACGGAAACATATCTTCTTAACTTGCCTCCATCCAAATCGGTGCCTAAAATACCAAGGGAGTTGTGGACTGGTCTAGTGCCTTCATTATGGCACTTAAGGACTTGGGGCTGCCCAGCCCATATTCTAAAGCCTGAATCTATAAAGATGGAACCAAGGTTAGAAGTATGTTTGTTTATAGGATATCCTACAGGAACTTGAGGGTATTATTTTTACAGTCCTCAGGATAGGATGGTATTTGTGTCAACAAGTACAACCTTCCTAAAGGAAGAGTTTGTGAGAAATCATAAAGGAAGAAGTGAAGTAGTACTTAAAGAGTTAGCTATTTCATCCAAACCAAGAGTTGAATCGGAAGAGCAATCTGAACATCATGTTGTGCCTAGACGTAGTGTGAGGGTTGTGAGACACTCAAATAGGTATCTACGTCTAGGAGAAGACATTATAGCCATCTCAGACTAAGAAGAAACGGATCCCATTACTTATACATAAGCTATTAATGATGTTGATGCAGAAAATGGCTTAAGGAGATGGAATCGGAAATAGATTCCATGTACACTAATGAAGTCTAGATCCTTGTAGATCTATAATCAAGTATAAAAGCCATATGGTGTAAATGAATCTACAAAAGGAAAAGAGGATTAGATGAAAAGGTAGAGACCTTTAAAGCTAGATTGGTAGTCAAGGGCTATACTCAAAAAGAGGGTATAGACTATGAGGAGGCTTTTTCTCTAATTGCTATGCTTAAGTCGATCAAAATTCTTTTGACTATAGTAGCTTATTTTTATTATGAAATATAGCAAATAGATGTCAAGACTATTTTTCTTAATGGGAATCTTGAGGAGACCATTTATATGGCCCAACTGGAAGGTTTTGTTGAGCTAGGTAATGATCCTAAGTTATGCAAATTGCAAAGGTCCATTTATAGACTTAAGCAAGCATCTAGGTCTTGGAATATTAGGTTTGATAAGTCTATCAAAACCTATAGGTACATACAAAACCTAGATGAGCCTTGTGTTTATAAAAGGATATAAGAAGGAAAGGTTATTTTTCTAATTCTGTATGTTGATGACATTCTGCTCATTAGGAATGATATAGGAATGTTATCTACGGTTAAAGGATGGCTTAACGAATATTTTTCAATGAAGGATTTAGGAGAGGCTACCTATGTTCTAGGGATCAAACTTATAAGGGATCATAAGAACAAATTGATAGCCTTGTCTAAACTAAATTACATTAAGAACATGCTCAATAAGTTTGCCATACAAGATTCCAAGAAGGGTTTCACAACTATTAGACATGGATTCAAACTTTCAAAGGATCAAGCCCCTAAGACCCAAAATGACGTCGAATGCATGCATAACATTCCATATGTTTTAGCAATTGGAAGTTTAATGTTTGCTATGCTTTGTACTAGACCAGATATCTATTATATAGTGGTACTAGTAAGTAGATTCTAGTCCAATCCAGGAATGGAGCAATAGACTGCGGTTAAGTGTATAATGAAGTATCTTCGTAGGACGAAGAACTTAGTGCTTGTTTACTCTGGAAGTAATCTTATTTCGATAGGTTATAAGGATTCTGATTTCCAATCAGATGTTGATTCAAGGAAATCAACTACTAGTTCTATATTTGTTTTAGGAGGTGGAGCCATAGTCTGGAGGAGTATCAAGCAATCTTGTGTTGCTAATTCAACTATGAAGGATGAGTATGTTGCTACTTGTAAATCAGTAAAAGAAGCAGTCTGGCTCTGTAATTTGGTAGTGGTTTCTAAGGCAGAAAAGGTCATTACACTTTATTGTGATAATAGTGGGGCAGTGGCTAATTCTAAAGAACCTCGGAACTATAAAGCTACCAAACACATTGAGTGAAAGTATTATCTCATAAGGGAGATAATACAAAGCGGTGAAGTGAATGTGGTAAAGATTCCTACGAAGCAAAACCTTGCCGATCCGTTTACGAAGACACTGTCTCAAAAGAGATTTGAGGGTTACCTGACAGGGATGGGAATGAGGGATATGTCAAATTTTCTATAAGGCAAGTGGGAGATTGTTGGAGTTATATAAATATAGTTCCCTGGAAAGCAAGTGTATTTACTACATGACATCTAGTCCAAGTGATGTTAGTTTTTGTTCTGGGATCTCATTACTCATATGTGTCATTGAAGACCCTTTTCATGACAAACACCTGCTCTGGTTAGAGACTCCTAAGTAATGACCCCAAAAAGAGGCCATGGGTATCATCTCCTTCTATCAGGAGTGGTGAATCCTTTATTGGCTACCTAATTACCTTAGAACATAAATAACTGTACCCAATCACCACCTTAAGAGTTGCCTTATCTTGAGGTAATAAGGAGTGTCAAAGTACAAGATTTATATCCAAGATATCCTTGAATACCTCAAGTATAAGAATATTTACACTATTGCTATGATGAAATTAATCATTGACTTTCGATAGATCATCCATCTGATAATCTCATAGCGGGTCATCCGATGTACTTACTATCCTTAGTTAACATCCACATATTAACTCTAAACATCTCATGCTTACAGTTTATGAGATCCATTGCTTGATCAAATTAAGGAGTATAATATGTGCTAGTCTTTTTGGATTAATAATTTCCTATCTTACTAATCCTATGACTAGGGATTCTTTAGAAACTAACATAATTGCACATGATAGGAACCTCATTATCATGATCTCATCATGATTTCCTTAATGTTATGTTTTGTATCATGGACTTCATTAATTCGATTCAAGATCAATATCAAGTCATATATATATATATATAAATGAATATCAAATCAATGAAAAAATGCCTATTTGCATTATTAATCAAAATAAAGTTTGATCAAAAGTGCTAAAGGTGATTTCCTTCAAAGCACTACTCTAACAATCTCCCACTTGTACTAAAGCCAATCACCTTTGTATCTAACATCATAGGCGAGTACATAAGAATTAAATTTTATCTGAGAAAGTGGCTTACTCAAAGGATCAACGATGTTTTGATATGTGGGCAATCTCTCTATCTTTACACCACCTCTTTCAATTATCTCCCTAATCAGGTGATATCTCCTAAGTACGTGTTTGGACGTTTGATGAGACTTTGGTTCCTTGGCTTAAGCAATAGCCCCATTGTTGTCACAGTACAACCATATTGGGTCTACAATGCTAGGAACCACTCTAAGTTTCATGACGAACTTCTTAATCCAAACAACTTCTTTTGCCACTTTCGCAACTGCAATGTACTCTGAATGGGTCATTGAATCTGCAGTCATCTCTTGTTTAGAACTCTTCCAACTGACTTCTCCACCATTCAGTGTGAAAATATAACCTGACTAGGATTTAGAGTCATCCTAGTCAGATTGAAAACTGGCATCTGTATGCCTGCTCACTATGATATCTCCATTTCCATATATCAAGAATACATCCTTAGTTTTTCTTAAGTACCATAGGATATTCTTAACAATCACCTAGTGACCCTCACTAGGATCCGATTGGTATCTTCTCGTAACACTTAGAGCATACGATATATTAGGTTTTATACATAATATAGCATATATGATTGATCCTACTGTCGAAGTATACAGAATCATCATCATGTGAGTACTCTTATCTTGCATCTTAAGACACATAGATTTCGAGAGTTTTATCCCATGAGTCATAGAAAGAAACCCTCTTTTAGACTGCTCCATACTAAACCTACTTAGCACTTTGTAATATACGTCGATTGTGAAAGACCTAGCAACTTCCTTGATCTATCTCTATAGATCTTTTATTCCTAATATGTAAGTTGCTTCTCTAAGGTCTTTCATGGAAAAATTCCGGAACAACTAAACTTTAACTAATTGCAAACTTGAGATATCATTTCCTATTAGTAATATGTCATCCATATATAACACAAGGAATATGATAGTACTCCCACTAACCTTCTTGTACACACAAGGTTCATCAGGATTTTGTGAGAATCCAAACTCTTTATCTTTGATGATAACCCTTAGCGACTAGCCTCGCTTTATAGGTAATCACATTACCTTCCATGTCAATTTTTTTTTTGAAAATCTATTTGCACCCTATGAGTTTTCTTCAGGTGGGTCAAAAAAAGTCCATACTTGATTTTTATATGTGGAATCCATTTTATATTTCATGGCTTGGAGCCATTTTTCAGATTCTGAACTCTTTAGAGCCTCTTCATAGGTTGTAGGCTCATCATCCTCTATGAGCAATACGTCATTTTGTTTGATTACAAGAAATCCATATCTCTCTGGAACATTACGTATCCTACTTGACTTACGAACATTTTGTGTGTTAAAGGTTCAACTATTGTCTCATCTATATGAACAACATTTTCGTGTTCAGGAAATTGATTTGCGTTTGTTTGAGCTTCACGAACTTCACCAAGTTCAATTTTTCCCACTGTCTTCTCTTAGAAGAAACTCTTTCTCTAAAAAGACAACATGCTTTGAGACAAACGCCCTTTTCTCTAAAACATTATAGAACTGATATCCAATTGTTTCTTTAAGATATCTTATAAACAGACATTTATTAGACTTCACTTCAAGCTTGTCTAATTGAATCCGCTTTGCATAAACCGGATAACAATAAACTTTCATATGAGAAATGTAACATCCCGGTCCCACTTAACGGGTCGGATCAGGGAAACGGGTCTATGAGAAGACCAATGAGAGAAGTAATGAC
>JANQBM010019393.1:0-11713 GCA_025594535.1 Erythroxylum domingense | reverse complement strand
CTCCAACTTGAGGGGGAGTATTAAGGAAAGTATCAATTATAGGTTGTATTTATCCTTATTATGGTATAGATTGATATTGTGAACAAACCGTGTGGAATTACAATAAAATAGCCTAAACTTTAGGTAGTGATATTCTTAACGTACTTGTATATATAGTAGAGTTGTATCAAAACTGTACATGAGCAAGTGAATAGAATACTCTCCGATTCATTTCTTTCTTTGTCTCATATTTTAGATCATCAGAAATTGCGAATCTGCAAAGTTAAAGAACAGAAATTTGTATATAGGTTTTATCGAAACTAACTTTGTTGTTTAGAGTACCGCCTTCAGACAAGCCAGTGTTGTAAATATAAAATCTAATTTCCTGTCTAGTTAAGGAAAATCTGGGTTAGTTCGTTGGTAGGTAAAATTTATGCATTCAAGCTTAATAGTGGCATGTTTTTCTTGCGAAGAACTTGGTTTCCAAATTCCATCGACATTAATGCCATGGGATGTAGCTAGAGTAATTTACATGTTCTGTTTAAACAATAAATAAATTTTATTTTTCATAAGAAATTAAGATTATAGTCTAATGAATTTTTTGTTATATATTGTTTTTACTTGTGTTAATTAAATTATAATATTTTATTAAAGGTATTGAGGAAATGCATTCTTTACAATATATAGTTTAACAATGCAGTTCGGCAAGTCGATTATCAAGTGTAATAGTTAGACATTTTGAGGCTTGATTTGCTTCAAACACAAAGATCGGCTTTAAAACTCTTCTATTATTCTCAATTCCGCTAAAAATTCAGTACTTTGGTAGGAGGGATAAGAAATATGAATTCCGTTGTGAGTTCATCGTTCCAGGAAAAATCAAACTCTTTCTTTTTTTTCTAATGTATTTTAGAATTTATGATGGAGATGAAATTGAAGTGCAAACAAAAAAAAAGGTGATAAAAAAGAACAAAAGCTACAGCATGACGCACACACAGCTAGTGCCTAGTGGCTAGTGTGTACTGGGTTTGGATTCTGAAGGTTTTGTACTTTGAGATTCATGATTTCTGTCTATGTGGTTAATAACAGGAATCCAGAAACCATGTCCAAAGTGGGAATAAAGAAGAAACAAATCGAAGCAAGCCCACCCGCATTATTAGCCTTACACAACTCATTTTCACACGCTGCAGCAGAAGTACACCCATTTGACTAGGTACCATACTCAATTTTTGGACTTCAGAAACCATATATAAAGAGGAAATAGAGAGTAAATAAAAGTGTCAACTGGGTCCTCCACATTTCTCTTGCAAAGCAATTCTATGTCTAAGAGAGAGAGAGAATTGTTGTGTTTGAGAGTAGCAATTGGATGGGAGGATAGACAATTAATTAAGGAGCTCCTTTCAGTCCAATCCCGAGGGCTGAGAAGAGGCAAGAGCTGCCATATCATGCAATTAGGCGACACTTAGTCATTATAAGCTAATTCAAACAAATGTTAAGTTTGGCCAACTGCATGATTTGGGAGCAACTCCTTCCCCTTCTTTTCCCACCCATTGGACTGAAGGGAGCTCCAAGATTTTTACCGTTTCTCTCAATTATATATTGCATGGGCATTAACTACGTTTTATTTTTTTCTTCCTTCTACCTATATTTATATTATACTGGGTTCCAACAGGAGAAATTAGTATTATATTTCCTTCTTTATCAACGTTGTTTATTATTTATTTTCGACCTAAACTTAGCTACACTTTTTGGAAGCTGATGTATTCATCAATCTAACTTTGTAGTTGTTTTCGTGCGTTTACAGAAGCCAATGCCAAGATATCGATCGTGAGTTAGGAAAGTTGATTGGGAGGTGAAGAATCAGTTCATAAGGCCATGAACTGGAGATCATCAAACCACGTCGGAGAAATCAACTCACTGCAGGCGTGTGCGGGCGTTTGCTATTTATCCTTGTCGTTTTATTACAAGTTTCTAGCAACAGCCTGCAGTTGTATGCGGGCGTTTGCTATTTGTCCTTGTCGTTTTACTACAAGTTTCTAACAACAGCCTGCAGTTGCTTTCTTTAGTAGAAAGATCTTCTTACTGATGACAACTGTAAGACGGACAAATAAACGTCCGCTAAGACTGAGTGTTTTAGATCTGTACTTATGCACCGATTATTTCGTTGTAAAAACTATCACAGAAAGATGCGTTGAAGTTAACAAGGACTTAATTCTGTTTTTTTGCATAGAATGGAACTATAAATCTACCAGCGGACGATCAGTTTTCCCTTGCAAATCAATTCCAAATTACATTGCCCTTTCCACACGGTCATGGTCTCTGTCTGTTATTTCTCCAATTGCATTCATACCACAGAATATACATGTGGTAATCATATAACTTCACTTCTTCTCTCTGCAATGCTGAAAATTAAAGCTTGGAACCTGTAATTTAAAATATATTTTTTCACTTGCGTAGTTCCATTTTATCCGGATTATTTGAATAGCCTCGAAAATTCTAAAATATTTTATTGTAAACCACCTTTTTATAATCAAGCCTCTTATTTTTATTCTTGTCCATACAAGATACTCTAATAAAAAAATTAAATTAAATTATTTATGAAAAAATAATATTAATCTCAAAAGAGATTAAAATTAACCACTCTTTAAATTATATTAATGTTTAAGGTCGTAAACTAAAATAATTACTTATATTATCTTTTTTAAAATTTTAAATAATATTATTAATTTTTACACACAATTTTCCGTAAATTAATTTAAGTAGCATAAGTCAGGCCAATTTTATCCCAATAATATATATATTTCCTTCTCATAACTATTTCCTAAACTTTTACTTCAATTTATACATATACACTGCAACAAACAGTACATTTAGCATCATTTTCTTTCGTAACGTTAAAAAAATTGTCACCAAAAGTTACATTTTGCAACGATTTTACAAAATCGTCATTAAAAGTAAAAATTTAGAAACCAAACAGAAAAAACGCGATAAAAGGGAAAACATTTTGCCACGAATAACAAAAATCGTCACAAAATGCCAAACATTTAGTGACGATTAAGAAAAATCGTCACAAAATGATGCACAATGGGTGACGATTTCAGATATTTGTCGCTAAATATACTTATGGTAATGTTTTCTATAAATCGACACTATAATTTGTCAAACATTTGATGACTAATATGAAAAATCGTCACCAAAGAGTCACAATGGGTGACGATTACGCGAAATCATCAATAAAAAGACGTTTAGTTTTTTGCTACGATTTTGACATTATTGTTAAAAGTTGTCATTTAGCGACGATATTTTTAAGAGTCACCAAAAGGTCAATATTTGGCAACAAAATTTGTAAATAGTTGCAAATGGTTACACATTTGGTGATGATTATTAGAAATCATCACTAAATGGTTGACATTTTTCAAAATTTTTAAACTAACATTTTTATAATCTACCATAGTTATGATATGTTTTATTGAGATTTGTTTTAAATGTTTACAACGTATTATTAAAAAAAACACATAACATAATTTTAAGTATTAAACAGTAGCAATAATTAATCATTAATATTTACTAACAATGCAAAAATTAGTTATTAAAAATTTAAATATTGTTATCAATATAATAATATGATATATAGAGTAGTATAAACTTTGAATTAGAAGTTTAACAATTCATAAAGCCATAGAACTAGAACAATAACAGTCCATATTCAATAGTACGCAGCTTGACCCCTAACTAGTAGAGAGGTTGTTTGACAAATTCCTACAGATACACAACAAATCAACCTTAAAGCTAAGTCCAGTTGACTGCATCGATAAATGATAATGACATAATTATTTATTTGGATTCTAGGTGACATGAGAGTCAACAAAGGTAAATGAGTCCTCGACTTTTAGATACCCAAGAAGGGCCCTTCCACGTTCGAAAGCAGCAATTGAAATAGTAATAATGCTTCTCTCAAGTGTAGGGTCTTTCACACCCTCTTGCAATAACTTTTCAGCTATAGCTAAACTTGTAAAGGATATAGTGAATGAGTCATTAGATTTAGTATGGAAGACAAGTTTGCCAGATGAACTACCAGTACGAAATGATTTACCTAAAACACAATTAGTATAGAATATACATATTGTTAGATTAGTAAATCGTTAAACGAACCAAGATTTGAGTGACATGCATACATGAATGAGTAGATGAAGTTTGTAGAATTGACAGATTTTTCAAAACAACCGATTTCCCTAATCATGTACTGACTGTTGTGACATCGCTCCTGCGTTTATGGGCATACACGTCATCTTCGAGACTCAAGGAAGTTTAAAACAAGATGTAGTATATACCATCGAATGTGAATATATATATATATATATATATAATAGCTTCATAAAAGGAAATGAGATGCACATAATAAGGAAAGTGACGTTGTTCGGATGATACTAAATACCTTGAAGTAGAAGATCGACCATAAAAGGCAAACGATGATTAGTATATGAAGTGAAGATTTTTCTGCATTGTTTACTTTTTTAGTAGGGACAATTTTGCCACATTCCTCCCAACGAAATGAATTAGATCCATCTAGAACTAGTCTCCATGTCGACATTCCTTGATTAATTTGCAAATGTCAATTTAGAATTAAATTATGATATGTTCAACTCCAATTTCAATGATAAGTGAATGTAGTCTAGTTTATCACTGATACATCTTCAATGTGCCTAATGATATGAAAGTTACCCTTACTAAAATTTCAAAAATCTATTGTATAGTTTGTATCATAAGCAAAATTGGTAATCTAAAGTAAAATAGACATGAATATGTTCTTGATTTACAGAAATATAATATCCATAAAATGTATCAAAGATATAACAAATAAAACATAAACATAACAAATAACAAAGATAGATACACATAAACAAATAATAAAGATAAAAAGTAAATCATCGTTAAAACATAACCGTAAACACAATTCATACATCAAATGCATAAATAAGAGCTCACAATAAATACCTAAAGGTATAAGTTAAACTTAGCACAACTTCGTTAATGAAAATAGAAGAAAAGAATAATACCAATTCAGTTAATAATGGTTCTTCGACAGTGATGACCACAATATAGATGAAGAAACAGAAGAGAGGATTTAGAGAAATGTTGATGGCTTGAGCGAGAATGGAGCAGCCTTTTAAGTTTTTGTCTTTAAAAACCTAATACAAAAAGACGTCGTTTTTCTTGTTTAGGTAAACGATGTCATTTATTGTTTACTATAGTTGTTTGGAAATAGTATTAATTAATTTGCTATGATTTATTGTATTTGGTCGATAAACATTAAATGTAGCGACTAATACATGGTTCGTCACCAAAGCCTGTAGATTCATAAATAATTTTTAATAAATTTATTTTCCTATTCTAAATAAAACATATTTTGAATTTAAAATTAAATTATTCAATTGAAAACTATTTGCGAATTAATTTGTTGATTGTTCAAATAAATAATAATTGACTTACAATTTTTAGAAAATTATACAATTTCATTATTATATTTTCAAAAAGCATATTTCAAAAAATTATGCAATTTAACTTTTGTATTTTAGAAAACTAAATTATAATAATTTAACAAGATATTGTAATATAATTAGAAAACTATTTCTAACAAATTATATTTAAAGTCCAAACAATTAAGCGAATGAAGAACAATTACATGTATCTTTTTATACAAATAATAAGTTTAATAGCAGATTAAGGGGTAAAAGGTATATGTTGTAATGTTAGTGATGAATTTGGTTTAAATGAAATGTGGTTTGAAATCCTTATTAATTTAGCTAATAACGAAAAGAAGATAAATTTTTTTTAAAATTTCCCTATTTTATTTTGTTTGTCCACCAAATTAAAAATATAGATAGTAATTCCCAAAAATTAAGTAAATCAAGAAGAACTCCATATGTAAGTGTAAAAGACAAAATTTTCATTTTGTTATTTGTAATAGGAAAAGCTCATATATGTTAATCAAAACAAAAAAATAAGAAGGAAAATGCTTCGATTTTTTCAACGTTTTGTATAATTGGTAGTGAAATAGGAGTCATTGGTGACAAAAGTTCTGATCGTCGCAAAAGATACGTAGTATTGGCGATGATTTTTCAATTTGGTAGCAATCTTTTAACATTTGGCAACGAAATATTTATTCGTCGCCAGTCATTTTCCTTGTATTAGCGATAAATCTATAATATGATAGGTAAATGTGGGGGCATTTCAGGAAGAATTTGAATTTTGTCACCAAATGTAATCACTATAAAAAAATTTTAAGTGAGACGATGTCGTTTGTTTAACAACAAATGACGTTGTTCTAGCATATGAAAAACATTTACCTCGAATCCCCCTACCCTGCCTGCACACTTGTTTCTTCCTCTTCACTCCCGACTTAATTTTTCTCCATTTCTGCTCTCTTCGTCATTGTCTTTTGTGTGGGTTTCTTTGTTAACACGCTATTGTCCACTATCTTCTCCCTACACTGCTACTCAACCTGGTAAGAACTTCTTGGATTTTTTCTGGATTTATTTTACGTCTATCATTGTGTTTGTTAAATGCGAGGAAGAGGGGTCAAACTTAGGATTAGTTTTTGAGTTGTTTGCGTAGATTACTTGTTGACTGGTTTCAATGTGTTAATGATGGTGAAGAAAGACAATAGAGACGATGAATGCTTAAAGAGGACTTGAGTTATGTTATGCTTATAAGGTGTTCGATGAAAGTCCTCTGGTAGCTAATGTATTATTGAGACGTTTGTTGATTGGTAGCTGATGTATTGTTATGTTTGGTAACGATTAAATTAAATATGTTGAATTAATTAACAATAGAAGCAGTAATTTTTATGAAATGAAAATTGATAAAACAAGCCTTACTTACATTCTCTTTTACTATTGATATTTCATTTGTTCATCAACACTAAAAATCATTAATTTATTTTTACAGATATTCGTTGTGATAAGTTACCAAGAAAAACATGTATTTCATTAAGGTTTTGATAGCTAACAATTTCAAATATGATCTAAATTTTTGTTAACAACCAATTTTAACCACTAAAAGAACTAACGAACATAAACAAATAACACATAGATTTACTTATAATTGAGATGATTGTTCTTCATAAGAACTACAATTTTTGATGCATTTAATGGGTAATTCCAAAATGCTATTATTGATTAAAGAAACTACATATGAATTTAGTTTTTTATCTAGTGATAAATTATTTCGATTACTCAACTAATCTACACCTTAGCAAAAATCAATAATATCAGCAAAGCAGAAGAACAACCAATATCTTAAAAATTAAACTAGATTTCATTCATTTATAAGTCTCACGAAATCAAGTATACTAGTACACCAATGGCTTATGGTTCCTTTGGTTATGAAAAAAAAATAGCTATTATAAACTATTGAGGAATGTATCCAATTCTAGCTCTCCTCCTAATACAATTCATGCAATTCATGCTTCCCAAAGAGAAGAAGAAACCCTCATTATGACTTGACAAGATCCTTTTATATCATACTAGATTTGTCTTTTTCACAGTGTATCACAATTGTGATGATCTTAAATTAGTTTTTATTTTTCTCACACAACTTGTATGATTTCTTGATATAATTTATTGTTTATTAGATATAAATCCATATTTTTTGGTTCTATTTAATAAGCGTTGCTTTGAAAAGTTCATTCACGTGAAAAAATTTAAAGTTATATGGTTCATATGAGAGACCTACGAGAATATAGAGAATATGGATTTTTAGGTCCTTTTTGGATGTATTGGTAAATGAGAGCTCTTTTTTTGGATATATGAGGGGTTATGAAGCTCTCCTTATATGACTATAAGTCTTAGGATATGAATTATAAAATGACATACTTTTATAATATAAATATGGTCTATAATGAATAGGAGCATCTTTTATGCATCTTTGTTAATAGTGATACATATAATGATTATAAGTTTGTTTCATACTATTTTGATGATTAAGGAGCCCATGCTAATGATAAAGATGTTGCATACTCTTTTAGTATGCCCTTATATTCTTACTTACAAGATGAATTTGCATTGCATCAAGAACGAAAAAAATGCCTAAAGTATGTTAATTTTGAATTTGGTTTGAAAGTGGAGAAAGTATAGGAATTAGTGAAAGTGGAGAAAGCATAAAAACTAATTAATGCGTTACAATTAATTTCTTTTAATTCTAAATTAAATTAATTTTAATAAGCATGTTCTATATATCAATCAAAAGCAATTTTGTTTTGCTTGATCTTGTCCTTATATACTTACTTCTAAGATGAATTTGCATTGCATCAAGAATGAAAAGGGCATTCTCATTTATGTTTACGAATTTGAGACAAAGGCATTAATCATTATTGTTTGCATCCCATCTCATTTTCTTAGTTGAAAAATCAATAAACATATAGTGTTAAAGTTACCAAATCTTAATTGATTGAGAAGCAATTATCAAATTGTTCAACATCCTTTATTGTGCTTTAAATATGCTTTTATAGTATCATCAAGAAGATATTTTATATTTAGTTGGTAATGGTGTATAAGGTTTGTTTGTAGATTTTGTGTTCCTCTATTTGGTTGGAGTCAAAACCACAGAACTCGTATGACATTTTCAGGTATGCGAATTAGTAGTAACCATTAATATTTTATATATCAGTTTTCGTTTCATTTTGTTGTATATTGTTTACTTAATTAGTGCGTATGAACTAATACAACGATGTTAACTGCATGTAATATTAAACATAGGTTTTTTTAATGTAATATAAAACAAAAAATGCATGTTATAACTTTGTGATCTTCTTTTATTGTATAGCTAAATGGATAAGAGTTGGATGTGTCATTGAAAATGGTTAACTGGATACATAGACGGAGTTAAGAGTTTCATGCAATTTGTAAAAGATCAAATGGGTTATGAATGTAGTATTCATTATCCATGCATCAATTGCTTAAATGTCAACTTCCAAAGTCAAGATGTGGTATATAATCACTTGCTCATATGAGGCATAGACAATTCTATACTCCATGACTTTATCATAGTGACGTAAGGAAGCAAGTTGTAGTAGAAGTGACAGTACATCTTATGATGACAGTTACAATAATAATGTTGATGATTGTGATGTAAATGATGATGGTGACGATGGGATTGATGAGATATTAGACGATTAATCATAATTATATGGAGACTATGAATGAAACAGGAATGCCTAATATAATTGACAGTATTACAGAAGATAATTTTGGGAAGTTATTGAAAGTTGCTCAAGAACAATTATATCTAAGGTGCTCTAATTTTTTGCAACTATCATTTGTTGTGAAGTTTTTGCATTTGAAGGTTTATAATAAATGGAGTAACAAGTCCTTTGACATGTTAATTGACTTACTAAACGATGCATTACCTATAAGACATAAGTTGTCGAAATCTTACTATGATACGAAGAAACTATTAAGGGACCTTGGATTGGGATATATTTTAAGTCATGCTTGTAAGTATGATTGTGTTCTTTATTGGAAGGAAAGTAAAGAACTTTAGAAGTGTCATATTTTTGGACTGATGAAAATCTTTGGATACTTTCCTATTAAACCACGATTACAAAGCCTTTTTATGTCAACAAAAATAGTCATAGATATGAGGTGGTATAAAGAGAAACACATTGATGATAACATTATGAGTCATCCAGCAGACTCAATGGCATAGAAAGAGCTTAATAGAAAGTTTCCATGGTTTGGACAAGATTGTCGTAATGTTTAACTTGGATTGGCCTCAGATGGATTTAATCCTTTCGGTAATATAAGTAATTCATATAGCATGTGGCCGGTGATTCTAGTCCCATAAAATTTACCTCTATAGAAGTGTATGAAGGAGCCTTTTATGTTGTTGTTTTTACTTATTCCAAGTCCTACTACTCCTGGTAAAGACATCGATGTTTACTTGCAACCATTAATTGATGACTTAAACGATCTATGGGAATTTGGATTACAAACTTTTGATGTTGATGAAGGCAACACATTTATAATGCATGCTACTATTTTGTAGACTATAAATGATTTCTCAGCTTATGTGAATTCATCTAGGTGGAGCACTAAAGGGTATCTAGCTTGTCCTGTCTATAATAATCAAACATATTCAAAAAGGATATAAAGTAAAATATGTTATACAAGTCATCTTTATTATTTAGAACATGGGCATAGATGACCAAGAAGTAAACAGTTTAATGACACAGTTGAGTTGAGTGAAGCTTCGATGTAGTTTTTCGATGATGATATTATTTACCAACTATTACATTTAGGTGACATTACACCTGGCAAACACCCAAGTAATAGAAAGCATAAGAGAAATGATATTAAACTGAATTGGACAAAAAAGAGCATTTTTTTCAACTTGCCATATTAGAAGGAATTACTATTAAAGCACAATCTTAATGTTATGCATATTGAGAAAAACATTTGTGAGTCCATCTTAGGGATTGTCATGAGAATTGATGGGAAATCAAAGACACAATTAAGGCTAGACTAGACTTGGAAGACATAAATATTAGAAAGGATTTGCATTTGAAAAGAAGAGATGATGACTCATACTTTATTCCCCCTGCTTGTTACAACATATCAAAAATGAGAAACAATCATTTTTTCAGTTTCTCTAATTAGTCAAAATTTCTTATAGGTATACATTTAATATAGGTCGTTGAGCGAATGTTAAAGAGGGAAAAGTGTCAGGGTTGAAAAGTCATGATTGTCATGTACTGTTGCAATGACTACTTCTTGTTGGAATACGTGGGTGTTTACTGAAGGATGTATCCATTACTTTGGATCAAGTGGGAGAGTTTTTTAAGCAATTATGTTACAAGACACTTAAAGTTGAAGAGCTTGATAAATTGAAAAAAGATATAGCATTCATTCTATGTAAGCTTGAACTATTATTCCCCCCATTGTTTTTTGATGTTATGGTTCATTTGAAAATTCACTTAACATATGAAGCAAAACTTTGTAGACCGGTTCAATTTCGATGGATGTTTTTGATTGAAAGGTAATTCATATTAAAATTAACAAGTATTTTCTATGTTATTTATTTGTAACAATTCCTAAGGGCTTGTTTGATTGGAGGGTTAGTAATAGAACGAAATAGAACGGAATACATTTCCATCATTTGGTTGAGGGTTTCATAATGGAATGGAATGAAATGGGATAATTGCGGCGGGTTACATTTTACGTTCCATTTCATCCTAAACAGTGAAAATAAGAAACCTTCAATTTAGTAGGTTTAGGATGGAACGTAAACTAATAAATACATACCATCTAATATACCCTCAAAATTTTTTCTTAATACCAATTATTTCTTCTAACCCTAACCCCCTTCTATATAATTAATAATATTTTATTTTATTTCTCCTTACTCTAATAATAATATTTTTATATTATTAATAAAAATTGTATGTAATTAATAATAAAATTAAAAATTAAAAATTTTTATTAATAAAAGCAGAAAATATAAAAAAATTATTCTATAATTATTTATAAAATATATATAATTTATTATTAATTATATAAAATATTATTGTTAATATTTAACAAATTTTATTCCATTATATATGATTTATATTTAAAGATTTATATGTATATGTATATTTTATAGAAATATGTAAATAAAATTAAAGAATAATTTTTATATATTTTCTATTTTCATTAATAAAAATTTTATTAAATTTTTTTTATTTTTTATTAATTATATA
>JANQBM010019379.1:0-11714 GCA_025594535.1 Erythroxylum domingense | reverse complement strand
TACAGGAAATGTTATAGGTAATCTTTATTTTATGAGCTACATTAGCCAAATGACTTATCAATTAATATGTTTTTTTTCCTGTTGTTAAGCCCTTTGAGCTTTATTAGCCTTTTTTTTATACTAAATGCATTACAACCCTTTAAGCTAACTAAATGTCTTACCCAAGCCTTTGAGCTAATGGAACATTTGTGATAGTTGATATTTATGGTTGCAAAAAAGCATAAATGTGGGAGTACGCATATATGCAGGTTAGCTATAATTGATGGAATGTAATTTTATCTCTTTTCAATGAATATGGGTAATTAATTCTACGTACTTTCCCTCAAGCACATTAAAATCCATTTTGAAAATGAGGGACACATTTAAGACATAATTTATAGCATTAGTTGTGAATGAAGAATCTATAAACTTCTAGCATCATAATTGGCTCTCAGTGGGGCAATTTATCAATGTAAATGAAGCTTTGACCCTCAGAACATCAATTCCACAAAATTCTTATATTGTAATTGCCTTAGTTGACAAGAAATTATTGCAACATTGAGCATTACCTAGTTCTCTCATAAATGAACTATTTTAGACTCACTTTAATACAAATGATGACAAATACCATTCTCCAACTTAACTTACAAAAAGTTAACTTTCAAAGATTGTTCAAAAATACCTTGGATCAAAGCAGTTTGGGCTAGTTATCTAAACCTTCAGGCTGCCACCACCCTTTTGATTGCAATGAAGGGAAAGCTAAAAATATTTGTTAAAATTGTTAGATACTTGTGGCTTACAAACTGGTGTGCACTATGCCGAATAGATAAGGAAAGTACTAAACATCTATTCTTTAAATGCAACGTTATTATGGGAATATGGATAGACTTTCTTAGGAGGTGTTTGATCACTGAGAGGTTATAAAGTTTGGATATCATCAAATCTTAGTACTTAACTAATAAAAGTAATTGCTCAAACAACACTTCCTTCAAATTTTTCTGGATGGTTTTATCTACAAAAATCACAACAATTTGTGATGAAAGAAATTGCAGAAAATGATATAGGTATTCTTTATTTTATGAGCTACATTAGCTAAATGACTTATCTATTAAGATGTTGTTTTTCTTTTATTAAGCCCCTTGAGCTTTATTAGCCTTTTTTTATGCTAACCACATTATAACCCTTTAACCTAATTAAATGTCTTACCCAAGCCTTAGAGCTAGTGGAACATTTGTGATTGTTGATGTTTATGGATGCATAAAAGCATAAGTGTGGGGGTACGCATATATGCAAGTTGGTTATGATTGATGGAATGCAATTTTATATTTTGTAAATGAAGTTCATTATTGATGTAGATTCTTTCAATTTTGGTCTTAAAATTATAAAAAACAAAGAAAATAAAAAAAAGATTGATGAAAGAGGAAAGTCTTTTGTTTTGATAGTTATTCATTGTTAATCTTTCCTCCTTAAGTTGTATGGAATTAATGATTTGATTATGATGCAAATGAGGTAGCTGTTGTTTTGAAGGATCACTCCTTATAGTTACATCATCTTGTTTATCAATAATTTTTGTAAGTGATTTCTTCTAATTCCTTATGTTTTATGTCATTTGTGGTGTGAAAGCTTGAATCTAAAATGTGAAATAGATTTTCTACATTTATTATAATTAATGTTACCCAATTTGAGTTGATGTTAATTTTTACACTTGATACTCCATTAAATGTTTTTACTGCTTCATTAGCTTTGATGACTTTTGAACTACATTATACAAATATTTCTCACTTAAACCATTACCCACATTATAACCTTAAAATTCCTTTCGTTTATGATTATGCATGTGAATATTAGTGGTGGAGAACTAAAATAATATGAAAGGTCATGGAATGTTTTGATCCTGAATGGTTTTTTAGTTTACCTATAGATCTATCTTATTTTTTTAACACATCTTGTCAAAGTCTACCATTAGATTGCTAAGTTTTTTAAGTGAATGGTTATTGATTACTCATGATTAAAAGCATTTAATGTTTAGTTCTTGCCATGGTTTTGAAAGTTATTAATGTTTTCTCATAGATATTTATTTATAGGAAATATGGAAACGAAGGAAGTGTTTTAGATTGTGATTTTCGTGTTGATATTTTTCTTGAGGACAGTCAAAAGTTAAGTGTATGGGAACTTGTTGAGTGATTTATTGGTTATATATTTACTCCTTAATACTTAATAATTAATGTTTTATTATGGTTAAGATACTTATTTTGGTTCATAATTAATTTTAGGTACAAGTTGGAAGCATATGAACTAAAATAAGCTAAAAGCACATCATTTGAGCCATCATTTTAATGTTCAACCTTATTCACCTTTGTGGAATATGGAGATGAATTAGGGAGAAGATGGGACTAAAAAAAATGAAAGAAATGAAGTTCATGAAAGCTACACAATTGTGAATAGGATCGTGTAACACTTTGGAAGCGAGTAGGATTTTTTAGCACCTCCTGCAAGCTACACGTCTGTGTATGTACTTGCATAGTTGTGTAAGTGAGCTACACAGTAATGTAGAAACAATAAATAGGGGAAAATTTACATAGATGGTTAGCTACACGCCCGTTTAACTAATCATGTATTAATGTTTACTATAAAAGGACATTTACACAACCAATACAAAGTGTGAACGGTTTTAGAAGCAGGAAAGTGAATATAATACTTACCTCTTTCAGATCTATAAGGAGCTAACATTCTTTCTTCTAGTTTAAAGGAGAAATCGACACTAAAGGACATATTTAGGCATCTCTTTGTCTTGTAGTGTTGTTCTCTCTCTTTAGAAATTGTTTGTGTTATTCTTTTCTTAATGTTTTAGGTATTCATGTTTGAATGATTTAAATGCTTTCAATAGATTATGTATTTATGAAATCATTGCTAGAATCTAGAATAAAATATGTAATCATTGTAACTCTGATTCATTTATGGTAAATTAATGGTTGTGAATGATTAGAAATAATATAACATAGGTTAAATAACCCGAGATTTTATGATTGTTACCTAAATTAACCTTTTTTCCTAGTTTATAATGCAGTTGTCATACTAAATCTAGAGTGCTTATTCTAGGTTATTTGGTAGCTAGATATAATTAAAGAGCTTATTTTGACTAAATATGACTTAAGGAAAATTTGGGGTTAATAGAGCTTATTGTTAATCTACGATTAATAGTTTCTAAGAGAGGTGTGAGAACAAAATAATGATTAAGTTTGCTCATTTATGTGAAGGTTTAGATTGAACTGAGAACTGAATTCTAAACTCTTTCTTTAATCTTATCATTTTTCCATCATTTAAGTTGTTTTGCTTTCATTCGTACAATTTTACTTTATTTTCTTAATCAAATCCAACCAAACCCCCGTCATATACTAAACATCGATTCATTTATTACAACAACTACACAAACTTTTCATAGACACGATTTCTCACTACTACTTCAAATTTAGTTATGCAGAGTTAGGTTTTATTTTTTGATGTGTTTAACGTGCATCATTGAACAGTACATATAGTGGTAAACCAATATAACACATTAGTCTGCTAATACATTAACCAATGTTGCCACAAACTTTTAGTTCATCAAATTTAATAACTTTAACCTATATTCGTTAACACTAACCTATATAGAACGAAAAATCACCACGAAGACATGATTTTAACACTTTCAAATGCTCAATCTCAATTTGATTAATGCATATATGAATAAAAAAATTCCTAAAATTTTCTCCAAAGCTTATTTTAAAGATCAAGGGGCATTTATATAGAAACTAAAATCTTTAATGCCTCTTGATGAATGAAAAGACTCCCTAAGTTAAATGTAATGTTTATGCATTGTGAGCCTTTTGGATCATCAAATTAACAAAGTGAGATTACAAATGATAATACAAAATATAGACCTTAATGAGCCTTAATCTTCTTTTGTTCATGTTTTATCTTCATTTCTTTAATTTTAAACTTCAACTTCTCTTATTCAACTTCATATATTATCTTCTTAAGTTTATGGCTTAAATTTTTTCTAATATTTCTTTTCATCAAAATAATAAACACTTTAGTGGTAACTATGTTATCATCAAGACATCAATTAAAAACTCCTTTGGTCTATGCTTATTCTTCTCCAACAATTCTTGTCTTTAATTAACTTCTTTTTCCTTCCTATCATTGTAACCTTATACACCATTTATTACTTTATTATTGTCCTCATTTACTTTTCTTATTCTTGACAGTTATTTTGTAAAACCCTACTTGCTCCACTCATTTCCCTATTTCTTTCTTCACTGCATTACCTTGTTTACTACTTTGCTTCTACCTCATTGATGCATTTTGGTTACTCCAAAAACAATCTTTTTAGAACTTAGAACTTGCACCACACCTTTTTCCTCTTAATACTTAGTTTTTTTCCAATGGATAATAACTTCTAGCATTTGAATTCTAAAATTTCCTAGGTTGTAGATGCTTCTTCTCTTTTAAATTATTCTAGAATTTCCTCTAATTTTGGTCAAAATTTTAACTCAGTTCTTCTCATTCATAACTCTTAGGTGCAAATGACTGGTGACCTTAAACTAAAATTGAAACCGAACTATTTTCCTCCTAGAGTGGTGTTTAACTAAAGACTTTTATCTCCATCCTTAGACATTCTAAAAGCTGGAGCAAGTAGATGGAGTTCTACCATTCTTGGCTTTTTCCTGAATAGAAAGGTATCCTTTCTAGTGATGAAATAATGGGATCTTTATAATTGGAAACAACATGGACTTTTGGAAGCTTTTGTGAACTATGAGGATGTTTTTCTCTTTAATTTTTTAAGTGTTGAAGACGCAATAAAGGTTATCCAACCTGGACCTTTCCATGTCTATAATAAGCCCTTACTACTTCAAGTATAAAGGCCTAAATTAAAGCTAAAGGAGATCAAAAAAGAAAATAAAACAATTTAGATATGTTCATTCATTTGATTTACCCCACTTAGTGATTAATGCCTTAGAAATGATTAAGATACTTTTGCTCATATTTGATTTTAGGTGCATTTCGAAAGTGAAGGAGCTAAAGTGACCTAAAAACATATTTATTGAAGCCATCTTCTCAATGTTTATACTCTATTGATTCATGAACCAAGAAGAAGAAGGTGATTGAAAGAAGAAGAGATAAGATAGCACATGAAGTGAAGAACAAAGGGAGGAGTGTTAGACGACCACATTATAGCGTGCATGGGCATGAGAAGAGAGGCCTCTCAAAGTCATGAGAGGGTTTGTCACAACCCTGACATGTGTGTCATGGGTGTGACACACTAATCACACCCATGACACACATACTCATAAGTGTGACAAAGTATATCACATATGTGAGTCCATTCTTATGGGCATGAGAAGGGACTACTGTCCCATTTAACCTTAGTTTTTAACTATAAATAGTAATGTTTTGACGACACAAAAAGGTACTCATTCAGGATAGAAGTATTTTCTCTTCATTCTCTTCATTCTCTCTTCATCTCTCAACGCCGACGGAGGTAATAATGACCAATGCTTGGAGCTTTAAGAAGGAGATAGAAGGATAACTTCCTGACGCCAGTTTAATGGTGAAATCAACTTCGAGTCATGGTTTAGCTATCTTATCTTTTTATTGTCAATACTCTATTTTGGATTTGTTATTATGGTTTGTGTTGATTGAATCGGGTTTTTGAATAGATGATCTTAATATGCTATTTAGATTGTTCTATTATAAATCTATTGCTAAAATGTTGAATGTAATATGTAATCGTTACATTTGATTTTGTTAGTAGCTTATAGTGATCTTGAATCTTTAGGAACAATGTAACTAAAGTTAGACAACCTAAAAGTGTGAGGTTACTGCCTATATTGATTGTTTTTCACTTCATAATGCTGCTGTCAAATTAAATATAGAGATCGTATCCTAGGTTTTTAAGTAGCTAGGTTTAATTAACGATTTATCTTAATTAAACACAAATTAAGGGAAAACCAAGATTAACAAAGTGTACTGTTAGTCTTAGATCAATAGTCCGAAGAGAGATGCGAAGACGTTAGGATGATGGGATATGTTTAATCATGTTTAGGTCAATATTGACCCTAGAATCAGACCTTACTTATTTTTGATACTTTAATCGTTTTCGATTGTTTGCTATAATTTGTTTTTTGATATTTTACTTTTACTTTATTTTCTATACTGATTAAAACCCCAAAAAATCTTTTATATTTTCCTTGCATTGAATAATTTTGTTATGAAAATTAATCAAACATTCTTTGTGGATTCAATCTCAACTCACTACAACTACAAATTTTAGTGTGCAGAGTCAGGTAAATTTTACAATGCACTTGAAACATGCTTTTTGTATCCATGATGCTTCTCTAAAGTACTAAACAACAAGCGGTCTGAGTCATCTTGCTAGCTTCATTGAAAAAACCAATTTGATGGATCAAGCTATTACTAAGATTAGGAGAGTTAATTTCACAACAATACGCATTTTATTTAGCTCAATGATTGATTTATCTAAGTCAATCCCTTTCATCAGTCTCAATAAGAAGCTTAAACTTGTTAAAGATCAATTGAGGATCTCCTTGTTAGAGTAGTGCTCTAAAGTCAATCACCTTTAACACTTTTGTAAAAACTTTATTTTGATTAATAAAGAGAAAGGCATTTGTCATTGATTTGATATTTGTTTATATATGAATTGATATTGATCTTAAATCGAATTAATGAAGTCCACGATATAAAACATAACATGAAGGAAATCATAATGAGATTCCTATCATATGCAATTATGTTAGTATTTAAACAATCTCTAGCCATAGGATATATAAGACAGGACAATATTAATCCAGATAGACTAGCATATATTACACTTCTTGATTTAATCAAACAGTGGATCTCATAAACTGTAAGCATAAGATGTTTAGAGTTAATAAGTAGATGCTTACTAAGGGTAGTAAGTTCATCAAATGACCCGCTATGAGATTATCATATGGATGATCTATCAAATGTCAATAATTAATCTCATCATAGCAATGGTGTAAATATCCTTAGACTTGAGGTACTTAAGAATATCTTTGATATAAATCTTGTGTTTTGACATCATTCCTTGTTACCTCAAGATGAGGTCGCTCTTAGGGTGGTCGTTGGGTACAACTATTTATATTCAAAGCTAATTTGGTAGCTAATAAAGGATTCGACACTCCTGATAGAAGGAGATGATACCCATAGCTTCTTGTCAGGTCATTATTCGGGAGTCTCTAGCTAGAGCAATTATGTGTCATAAAGAGAGTCTTCAATGACACATAGAGTAATGAGATCTCAGGACAAGAACTAACATCACTTGGACTAAATGTGATGTAGTCAATCTAGTGGGAGTTGACACATAGGCCATTCTTTGAACCAAGTGGGGTATAGTATGGTGAAAGGATGAATTGCACGGAAATTATCTATGGAAAGGTTCATAAGTTGAATAATTAACTATAAAAGAGTTTGTGTGTTAATCCACTTATATTCTGGTAAATAGGCATAATGAAACCCTTTATGATGTGATTGAATTAAGAGTTAATTCAAATGCATAAAATAACCAAGAACCTAAGGGTCACATGCGTAAAAGATCAGATGAAAAACAAGTATGTATAGCCTATTTTAAGCAGGCCATCGTGGCCGAAGGCAAGACGTGCCACGATCGTGACTGAAGTCACGAAATGGTATATAAATGAGTTCTTCACTTATATACACAAGCTTCCTTCACTTCTTACACACTCAAGTGATAGAGAAGGGGTTCTATAGGAGTTCTAGAGTAAGAGTAAGGTGTCTTGAGTCTTATTCTTGCAATTCATGCAATTGTTGCATGAATCAAAGTGTATAAAACAAGATTCTTAACCTATCTTCCATCATCTTGAGCATCTACTATAACTCATCTAGTTTGGTGCTCAAATAACCTTTATACATTATTTCTTCTTCCATCTTTGTGTGTTCTTAGAGATCAAGGAAAGGTTTGGTGTTTGCAATAACCTAAACAAGGAGAAGAAATAAGAAAGGAGGAGAAACACAAGGTAAAAAGTTTACACTTCATGTTCTTTTATACATATCTTTGCGTGCATGTTAGATCTTGTGGTTTTCGGGTTGCCATGGTGTAGAAATCTTGATTTTGACACTTCTGCTACATCTGCATGCATATGATGCATGCGAATATGGCAAACCTTACACTCCTGTGCTTGAAACCTTCAGCCTGTAGTGAAGAAATCCTAGAAGTCAACAAGAAGAGTCTTTATTAGTGGAAATTATGAAGAGCTTATGGGAATTGATTACCATTAGAATAAAACTAATAGGGTACCAGCCAAGATAAAAGTGATTCTTCGAATGGAGTGATCAATACTGGTGTTTAAGTCTCTAGCTTACACTGTGAAATGGTAACTATTGAAATTGTTACTGAAATTAAAGAGGGAGAGGCTATACCCTCTATACCAAGGAGATTTCTGAGCAATTAATGTATATAATGGACTAAGCTAAAAATTTAATTGTTAACTATGGGCTAAATAATGCCAATTGTAAAAGTGACTCAATTGGATAATGGAAAGCAGGACTTTGAAACAGTATCTAAAAGAAGATCAAACATAAAGATAAAGAATCCATTTATGGAGACTATCAAATGACTATCTTAGTTTAGAATGTGAGAGGAGTAAGTGCTTCCATTAAAAAGCTACTTATAAGAAATATAATTGTCTAGAATAAGGTGTAAGTAGTTAGTATTTTGGTGATAAGAATAAGAGAAAGTGGTGACAACTTGCTGAAAGTTTTTCTAACTCAATGGAGTGAAATTACAAATCACAATGCTCATCCTAATGGAAGGCTAAGGATTCTCTACGATTCCAATATTGTTTCAGTGTCCTAGCATTGTTACTGACCAGATGATTCACCTAGAAATCTCAACTAGGTACTTTACTCAACCTGTTTATATCTCTTTTATGTATGCAAATACTAGCACTTTTTAAAGAGCATTTATTTAGAATCAAATTAAGGATAACTTAACTTCCATTAGTAGCCTATAGATAATTACTAGTGACTTTAATTCTATTCTTTAATTTAAAGAGGCTAAATGTCATATATTAGTAGGGATTACCTTGTTCAAATTTTATAAACTGTGTTGAGATGGCATAATTAATTGATATTCCAGTCGGGGGTAACTTCTTTACCTGGAATAATTGAAAACAAGGTATGAATACCATCAGCAAAAAGTTAGATCGATGTATGGAAAATAATCAATGGATGTTGAAATTCCCTATCTACTTTTTCAATTATTCTTGCAGTAACTTATCCGACTATACTCTAGTTCTAACTCAAACTGAAGCTGTCAATCCTAGAAAATCATTTAGATTCAACGAATTCTTACTCGATATGGCAATCTTTAAAGATGATATTTATAAAGCATTGAGAGTAAGGATATTTGTCACTAAACATGCATATTATACAGAAAGTTGAACATTATCAAAATGGAATTAAAGATCCTTTTTAAAGATAAAATTGATAATACACATAAACTATTAAACACTGTAAAGGGTCACTTGGATTCCATTCAATAATAGATATATAATAACACAACAAGAATTAGAGAAAAATATTTTACATCATTTTTCCAAGGCACTTTGGTATGATTATTCACTTATTAAGTAAAGGTCAAGATTGGAATGGTTGAAGAAAGGGGATAGAAATACCTTCCATAATTATTATCTTCCTTCTTCATAATGTCATTTACTCATTTAAGAATATCACCTAATTCTGTTTGATCATAACAAGTATTCAGCAAGAGTTATATGATAGACCAAATGGTAGTAGAATATTGGCATTAAAAGTATAAATGTGATATAGATTCTTGAGTTAGGTTACATAGTACGCAAAATGAATCCCATATAATCAAATATTTTGTCTTTTGTTCTTAATCTCCCTTTTGTTTCCATCCAATAATTGAAAGAAGCTTTTGGTATTAAAATTTTCTTCCAGACTATCTAATACTAATTCACCTTTATGGAGTAGGGCATAAACAAATTTAAATATGATGAGTTAGTGAACATGCATAATCTGTTAGGTAACCAAATAGCTTTTTCTTCCTCATTAGTATTTGGATAGTAATTGGTAACGTAATCCTCTATGGCTCTCTAAAGTTAGATAACTAGGTTCCATCTTAAATATCCTCATTCATTTTGGTTTTCATAGTAAATTTAACCTTCAAGTGATTTAGCTCTTGTTTATAGATTAAAGGATTATGGTTAGCCTAATTGTCCTGCCAAAATCAAGTTGAATTTCCATTCTCTACGTGGATTTTTCTTAAAGATTAAATATGATCCCTTTTCTCTAACATTTGTATAAAACTCTAAGATTATTCCCTTTTGATCTTAATATGTCAGAAACTAGTGTCTTTAAGATAAAATTCATTCAACTATTATGACCACCCAAGCTTCTTTATCACTATAAAGTCTCCAAAGTCTTTTTGATACTAAGGTTGTTTGGATAATCTGTAATTTCATCAAACCAAGTCCTCTTTATTTTTTAAGGCATAGTTCTTCCCAATTTACCTTATCCCCTTTGTATATATCAGTCTCTCTAGTCTATAGAAAATTTTTATCTAATTTTTCCAAATCCTTGTTTAGTTTTTTAGGTAGGAATAAGTGGGAGCTCCAATGTGTATACAAATTCCTTAAATCTAAAGAGATTAGTTCCAGTCATCTAACGTTGGAAAGAGGTATACTATACTAAGAATTTATTTTGCTCTTAAATTTTTCTAGCAGAGGTATGCAATCCTCAAATTTGGGTTTCATTGAGGTAATTGTCACTCTAAGACATTTGAGAGAGAGTTTATGAATTCTCATTCCTATTATAGAGCTTAGACTAAGAGAAATTTGAACATTAGATGATGTGTATAATGCACATTTTAGAATGTTAAACCTCATTTGTGATAGATTCAAGGAAGTTGTTATTGTTCTCATTATGATTTCCAAAGAGTAAGGGTCAATTCCATTAAACAAGGTCAAATCATTTATAAAGTTTAACATAGAAATCATCATTTCCTTATATTTGTTATAGGACACAAAATTTGGATAGGTTTGAAAATTGTATTGCAACATATAGGATAACACTTTTGTATTAAAGGGGAATAGGTAAGGGGGTAAAATGTCCTCCTACCCAATTCCCTAAGTACCTTTGAAAATCCGAGAGGGGCTTTCATTAAATAGAATATTATATCAAGTAGTTCAAATGCAAGCATTGATCCATTTAATGAATTTGGTAGGATAACCAAAAAGTCTAAGATGATGTGTAATGAAATTATAATAAATTGTGTTAAAGGTCTTAATGAAATAACTTTTAATTGGCCCCCCACACTAATATTCCTTCATAATTACTATAGTAGACAAATATTATCAAAGATTGATCTACTAGGGCTGAAAGCTCCTTGTGTAATATGTATTGTTGGACCCCGATTCTTTTCTTACTAATAAGCACGTGTTCAGTTTATTTTGAAGTTTAATTTGATTAATTTGTTAGTTAGGAATTAATCAGAATGTCCTTAGGTGGAGGAATTTTTTTTTAGATTGATGGTATTAAAAGAAGAATCTAAGATTAAGTTAGAAAGTATGTGGTGTTAGTTAGAATTAAAAGAATAAGATCATGTAGGGACAATTAGGGAAGATCACTTAAGTTATTAAAGGTTAAGGCTTATAAGGAGGGGTATTTAGGTC
>JANQBM010019299.1:0-11724 GCA_025594535.1 Erythroxylum domingense | reverse complement strand
GCCACCCTCGCGGGGCACGGACTCGGGTATCACTGTCGATATCGGGTTCGGGTTCGGCGGGAGTGGGGTGTTACAGGGAGGATTATGTGTTTTGCTTTGAATGTCATTTTGCATATTGTATGTTAGTTTCTAGATTGAATTTTGTGAATTTTGTGAATGTGTCAATGGCCTAGATGGACAGGAATTGATCTAATTTTAAACATAATTTATTAGGTTGTGAATAATCATTAGCTCGCAAAATTCGTGAATTGAGTCTTTAGCTAAATATACAGCTTAATTAGGATTTAGTGTTAGTTTGTCACCCTCTAAATTGTCACATTCATTCATAATTTGAGGCCTTTCAATTTAAGTATCTTTCCTAGTATTTTTTTCATGGAAACGAGTAGATAAAGCAACAAGGTAGGAAAAAATCATATCTTTTAAATAAATAACTATTTCGTTAGCCTTCGGGTTATGAATAGAGTTAGTAGCCAGCTGAGAACGTGATATAGCTGAGTAATCGGATCGACATGCATCATAAATGTGTGCCTTCGAGTAAAAACACAATAATGATGTTCCAACCAAACAGCTTAATAAAAAACATAACTTAGTTAAGTAACCTGATCACCATTCATTACCAATGTTTGCCTCCGCATAAAAAGACTAAGTCCATGTTCTTATAAAGTAAATAAAAAAATGTGTGTTTTCGAATAAAAATCTAACGAACTTGTAATAGTTTAACTTTTCATAAAAACGTACTTAGGAGAAGTTACAGAGTTTGAATGACCAAAGAATTATTAATGTATGTGTGCAATTGAAAAGGGTAAACAATTTAACACCTGAGTCTAGATTAATATGTATATGTAGTTCAAAGTCCCAAGATGCCGATTTTGCATTTTAATGATTTGAAATGACTAGAATGATTGTGTTTAAAATTAAGTTTTTTCATGAAGTTGAAGCCATTGTCTGATTACTGCATTGCATGCTATGTGAATTTCTTTGTTTTTCTTGTTTTGATTGCTTGAGGTCAAGCAAACGTTTAAGTGTGGGGATGTTGATAAGTGTGAATTGCATCTTGTTTTAGGGCTTAGTTTCATATGTATTTAAGTGTTAATCATTTAGTATATGTTTAGGTTAGAATTGTGTTAGTTTGTTAATTAATTGTGTTTAAGTGTTTTTACGGGTGATTCAAGTCTTTGAGCTTAATTATTATGTCTTTTAGATACCTTGATGTGTTTGTTAGTATTTTAGGGTCAACATCAAAGAATGAAGAAGTTTCGGACACACTAGGGCTAAAACAACAGCCCACGATCATGGCACAACAGGCCACGATCGTGATAAAAGCACTGGAGCCAGCCCCAAATATGGCCTACGATCGTGGCCTGCGTCGAGCAGACGGGCAGACACTAAAAAGCTTTAAGTTTCGAGGGAGTTTTTGGACTTTTTGAACCCTGAAAAAACCCTAAGGTTGCCCAAAACACAAAAGGTATCTAAAGAATAAGACAAAGAAGATGGGGAGCTTTTGCATCAGCCACATTGGAGAGAAACCTTAGAGAGAATTATTGAGAGATTGAGAAAGAAAAGAAGGAAAAGAGAAGTGGAGAAGAAGTTGACATTGATGAACTTCCTAGATTTAGAGTTTTTCGACGTTACTACCTCCCGTCTCTGTTTAAAATTGTATTTCCTGTTATTTTTCATTTTTATTATTGTATAGAATTGGGAATATCAGTTTGATGATAGAATTGTAAATATTGAGATATTTTATACTCACCTTTGGGTTTTTTATCTTTGATTTAATAAAATTTAATTGTTTTATATTTATTGGATTTATTGTGATTGATTTTTGTGACTATATATTTCGGTAATAGATTGAGAGGGTGAACCGGATGAAAAATAATTAAATTGGGCTAACAAGAGTTAGATGATTTAATAAGAATGAGAAATTAAACAAATCGGTAATTATATGAAGAGAGGTCCCATATAGGTTCCCGATAGTTTATTGGACAAATTCAGATCTAATTAAGGTTTTACATAAATTATTAATTGAGATATTGCAATTTTCCATAATATGATTAGGGTTCATAATTTGGGGTTAATGGTTATAACTCGAGAAAGAATAATCAACCTTAGGATTTTTTAGGACCAATAATCTAATAATTCATAATCAATTAGGTTAGCATTAAAGATGGATAAAAATTTCCTTTTCTCTCAATTGGTAGTTCCTTTAGGTTGATTCTTGAGTGTGGTTGCAATTGCTACTTTGTTAATATTTTTGTTCTTGATTCTTGGAATTGAGTTCCATGATTGAATTAAATTTTTGCCTTAATTTGTTACATTTTGAATTATTGCGAATTGTTTGGCATTAGAATTTAGCATTAGATTATCCTTCCTCAGGGGATCAACATCTTAGGTATTACAAGAACATCCCATACGCTTGCGGATTATCGAAGTTATTAATTAGAACTTACACACATTCAAAAACCACGATCAAAAACTTTTGTGTAAATTTATACATTTTGCCAAATAAAAATATGTAAAAGAATTTGACAAAAAATAAATAAAGCAAAAGTCCCAAGGAGTTTGACGAAGAAAGAAAAATAATAAGAGAAAGAATATAAGATTCCATGAAAGATATACGGTATAAGTTGTCTCATGGTAAAATTAAAATTTTTTTATTTGCAAGTTTAGGTACATGCAAGTTTCTATATAACTTGTCTTATTAAATATTTTTTACAATATATTTTATTTTTTAAATTTCATATTAACAATTAAGTTGATGAGAATTAATTTCTTTATTTGAAAATTTATAATTTAATCATTAAATATGTTTATATTTTAAAATCATACAATTTCAAATTAAGTTGATATTACTGTATGTATATGTTAGACCTTAATTTATAAGGTGTGGATGAAAAATAATTAGTTTTCAATTTTTAGTGAAAAAATAATTTTAAAGAAAGTTTATGAAATCATGAAAAATAAAATAAAAGAAATAGGTCTCTATAAAACTTTTTCAATTTTCATCATCTAAAATTTTATTTATTTTGAATAGAAATATTCTTTATAATAAATATGATTCCTCTTTTAAATCATTTTTAAAACTTGAGCGAAGACTATGCGTGGAAGACAAAAGTGTTACAATACAATTATTGCATAATGACAAATCCATATTAATGATAATAAATTAAAATAAATAAATATTTAAAGTTTAAGCAAAAAAAGTTCAAATCTCTTTTAATTGTTTTAGCGAAATTTGAATAAATTCGATGCTATGATTTCTGTAAATTAATTATTAATATTAATATATTTTGCAAAATAAATTTATCATGTAATATTATTAATAAATGATCATATGTATGAATGTTGGATGGATGAAGATTCTTATAATGTTGATAAAGATTATGTCCCACAATAGAGAGAAGACCTAGCAAAAAGTAAAGATATTAGTGCCAACTGTAAAAGATGTTCTAACCCAAGTATGATGAAGATGATGATTATTGACTTTGGATTGGTCTTAGGAATCCTAAGCCTAGACCAAAGGATCTCTCTGAACTATTGAGAGCTGTTGGAAAGAAACATTGGATCCAACCAAGACCCTCAAACCATTACCTAGTATAATGATGAGATCATATAAGGAAGATTTTCCACCTTTGGAAGACTAGACTAATAAAACAACTAGGGTATTTGTAAGGCCATACTCAAAATTAACAGGTATTAATCCACATTGTAATCATATACTTATTTCTCCCATAAAAAGGTACTAAATTGGTAGATATAAAATACTATTGGAACGGACTAGTGGAGGTAACGATGGCGAGAAACTATCTTTTTTGGGAAGTACTTCGCTTCAAGTTTCTTCTCCGTGTCTCTCTTCCTTCGTCTCCTTCCTCAAGTCTCTCAATATGCTCATTAGGGTTTCAAAATTGACTGATGCAAAAAGGTTGCTCTTTTGTTCTTTGATGTTCAATTTATACCTTGGAAGCTCCAGGGTTGATTTAGGGTCAAAACGGTTCGAAAAGTCCAACAAACCTTAATGGTTTCAGCTGTTTTCGTGTCTACTCGATGTAGGCCACAATCATGGCCCTACCTACCACTATCGTGGCCAACGCCTAACCTTCTCTGTCATGATCATGCCCAAAGTGCACGATCATGGTCTGGTTTAGGGCTCTCTGTCATGATGGTGGCCTTGATCCTGGTGGCTCACCTCTTTCTATCACAATTGTGGCCTGTTGTGCACGATTGTGGGCTAGGGTTTTAGCCCGAAACTCTTCAAAACTTCTCCGTTCTTCACCGTTTACCCTGAAATACTAACAAACAGCTCAAGTTATCTAGAAAACATAACATTTAAGCTTAAAGACTCATACTAACCCATAAAAAACACTTAAACACATAAACTAATACAATTAAAACATAAATACACACTTAACACTCAAATTAATACTAAATTCATCATAAATTAAACCCTAAAACATAATGCAATTCACAACTATCAACATCCCAACACTTAAACGTTTGATTGTCCTTAAGCAAACAAAACAACAAACATAAAACACACAATGCAATAATGAGACAATGGCTTTAACTTCATGAAATAAATTTAATCTTGAACACATTCATACAAGTTATATCTAATCGTCAACATGCAAAATCTATGTTTCAGGGCTTTAAACTAAATATACAAATTAATCGAGATCTAAGTGTTAATTTATTTACCCTTTTTGATTATACACACACATTAATAATTCTTTGGTCATTCAGATACTGTAACTATTCCTAAGTATATTTTCATGAAAAGTCAACTTTACAATAAGTTCGGTAGGTTTTTATTCAGGAAACACACATTTTTTTCTTTTTATTTAATTAGTGAACATAAACTAAGTCTTTTTACATGGAGGCAAACATTGGTAATGAATGTCAATCCAGTTACTCAACTAAGTCATTTTTTATTAAACTGCTTGGTTGAAACGTCATTATAGCCTTTTGATAAGAAGACACACATTTGTGATATGTGTCGATCCTGTTACTTAACTATATCATGTTTTCAACTGGCTACAAGCTTTATTCATAACCTGAAGGTCAGCAAAATAGTGATTTATTTAACAAAAAATACTTTTCTATTTTATTGCCCACCTTGTTTTTTAAGCTACTCATTTCCATGAAAAATACTAGTTAAGCTACTTAAGTTAAAAGGCCTCAAATTATGAATGAATGTGACAACCTATAGGATGCTAAATTTACACTACATCATAATTAAGCTGTATATTTATCCAAAGATCCCTAATTCATTAATTTTACAGCTTAATGATTATTCACAACCTAATAAATTTGTTCAAAATTAAATAAATTTCACTCCATCTAAGCCATTGACACATTCAAATAGTTCACACAATGCAACCTAATAACTATCATACAGTATGCAAAATTACGTAAAAATTAAAACACATAACCCCTCCCCACACTTGAACGACACATTGTCCTCAATGTGAGAAGGATAAGCAACACATAAAAGAAAAGAAAAGAAAAGACAAAAATTAGAGTAAACAGAAAAATAAAATAGAAATAAACATAAAAATTAGTGTTAGAGTAATGCTCTAAAGGCAATCACCTTTAACACTTTTGTACAAACTTTATTTTGATTATTAAAGAGAAAGGCATATTTTCATTGATTTGATATTCGTTTATATATGAATTGATATTGATCTTAAGTCAAATTAATGAAGTCCATGATACAAAACATAGCATGAAGGAAATCATAATGAGATCATGATATTGAGATTCCTATCATGTGCAATTATGTTAGTATCTAAATAATCCCTAGTCATAGGATTAATAAGATAGGACATTATTAATCTAGACAGACTAGCACATATTATACTCCTTGATTTGATCAAGCGGTGGATCTCCTAAACTATAAGCATGAGATGTTTAGAGTTAATATGTGGATGCTTATTAATGGTAGTTAGTACATCAGATGACCCTCTACGAGATTATCATATGGATGACCTATCAAATGTCAATGATTAATCTTATCATAGCGATGGTGCAAATATCCTTAGACTTGAGGTACTTAAGGATATCTTGGATATAAATCCTGTACTTTGACATCACTCCTTGTTACCTCAAGATAAGGTAGCTCTTAGTAGATGATACCCATAACCTCTTATCGAGGTCATTACTCGGGAGTCTCTCGTCAGAGCAATTATATGTCATGAAGAGATTCTTCAATGACATATAAGGTAATGAGATCCCAGGATAAGAACTAACATCACTTGGGCTAGATGTGACGTATTCAGTCTAGTGGGAGTTGACACATAGCACATACTCCAAATTAAATGGGGTATAGTATGGTGAAAGGACGAATTACGCGATAATTATCTACGGAAAGGTTCATAAGTTAGATAATTAACTATCAAAGAGTTTGTGTATTAATCCACTTATATCCTGGTAAATATGCATCATGAAACCCTTCATGATGTGCTTGAATTAAGAGTTAATTCAAGTGCCTAAAATAATCAGGAACCTACGGGTCACACGCATAAAAGATCAGATGAAAAATAAGTGTGTATGGCCTATTTAAGCAGGCCATAATCGTGACAGAAGTCATGAAATGGTATATAAGTAAGTTCTTCAATTATGTACATAAACTTTCTTCACTTCTTACACACTCAAGTGATAGAGAAAGGGTTCTAGAAGAGTTCTAGAGTAAGAGTGGGGTGTCTTGAGTCTTGTTCTTGTAATTCATGGAATTGTTGTATGAATCAAAATGCATACAACAAGATCTTTTACCTATTTTCCATCATTTTGAGCATTTACTAGAACTCATTTAGTTTGGTGCTCAAATAACCCTTATACATTATTTCTTCTTCCATCTTTGTGTGTTATTGGAGATCAAAGAAGGGTTTGGTGTTTGCAACAACCCAAACAAGGAGAAGAAAGAAGAAAAGAGGAGATACACAAGGTAAAAAGTTTACATTTCATGTTTTTTTATACATATCTTTGCATGCATGTTAGATCTTGTGGTATCCGCATGCATGTGATGCATGCAACTATGGAAACCCAACAATTAGAACTAAAGGCAACTTTGAAAAAGAAAAAGAAATGGGTTAGACATAAATCTTATGGAGATGGAGGTGGTGATGGTGTCAGAGGTGGCAATTGAATGCCCTGAACTTCCTTCCAGCCTTGCTCTTCTTCCTCTTCCTCAGAGTCCTCATTGGACTCTTCTGCCTGCTGTGGCGGGGCTAAGCTTGAACTCGCTTGACTTGCCCTAATCCTAACATGTTTCTTCTAGATGATATCCCTAAGTTCCATGTTTTGGGACTTAAGGACTTTAGCCTGTCATAAGTGATGATGGTTTAGGAATTCAGGTAGTGGATAGGTAACCCACTACGGTCCACCCCAAAATATTTTGTAATGGCAGACACTATGTACCCCATTCCTAGATTGTTGCTCCTCTTTCACGGAGTCGTAACAATGGCATTTAGCACATATGTGCATATATAGGTTGGAATACTATAGTCCATGCACCAAAACATAAAAAGTTCCTTTGTGGAACACTTGTTGGTTTTAGTTTTGTCAAAAACCAGCTGACACATGAATTGTGCAACAACAAGTGTTCATGAGACCTTATAATGTTGTTATGAGCATTACTGGCATGAAATTGCTCAATTCCAGTAAGCTCATTCCAGTATTGAGAAGGACAAAAATCCTCATGATGATCGATGATGGAGGATTCGGGGAATCCATCCATATCGAACATGATTTCTACATTCAATTCATAAACTCTTCCTCACAACCTAAATCGAATTCCTTAGAGTTCCTAGGGTCATAACTCAGTGAAGTAAAAAATTCTAATGTGAGCTCCTGATAAATAGGAAATTGGAATCGTATGATTTGGGCCCACTAGATTCTCTCAACTAGGTTTTCTACCCTCTCAAGTAACTCTAGCCTGTCGAGTGTGTCAAAATCAAAGTATTTTGGAACTAAAATTTTTATAGCATTAAGGGATCGGAAATGAGTACCTTCCTCCTCTATATAGGTAAGGAAGGGCGCACCAAAGTCTACTACTCGGTTTCGTCTCTCACGTTCCATAACTTGCTATCGTCCATATGGCTCTTGTTGGGCTAATTGTTTAATGTGCAGCATAATTGGGTAAAATTTAGAAGAATTTAGAGATTAAAAAACTTTTAGAGAGATGTGAGAGTTTTTGTAAGTTTGAAGTCTAGAGAGATAAAGTGAAAATGAAAGTGAATGTAAAAGTGAAGTTAGAATTGAATATATAGGTGGTTAAAAGGGTAAAATGGCAAAAAATTTTAAAGAAATCTGCGCTCCCTCTTTACTGCCCAATCATAGGCCACGATCGTGGCCTAGCTTCCCACACTTCCTGATTCTTCTTCCTTTTTTTCAATCTTCTCAATTTCACTTCTTGATTCTTTTGTAGCCCTTTTTTACCTCTCTTTACTTGCTTGCTTAATTCATCCACTTTATTCCAAAATCCTATTCCTTCTTGATTTTATTGAAAACTAAAATAATCCTAACTATGGAATTCTAACGTTCTAACAAAAACAATCAAAGAAATTGATTTTCCATGGGTTGGTCCCTATGCAGTGCTTCTTTTAACGTCGGTAGCTTGACGCTCTTTTAAGCTCACGATGGTCAGAATGAATGGTGCAATGGTAGCGTCGTCATTAATCTCAAAGTTTGAACTTTAGCTACCATGCTACAGTTCCTACCTTCCTTGCAATTCTCTTTTCCTTACCTTCTTCTTCACGAGCGCTTCTTCCTGAATGCATTCCCAGGATCCTCGATATCCTCCCATTCGCCTCGAGGTTCAGGTTCTTTGCTATTCTTTGGAGGTAAAGAAGATCCGTAATCTTTTCGCAACACTTGGAAGGTTATCTGCTCTTTTCCTATCCTCAGAGTTAATTCGCCCCTATCGACATCAATGATTGAATATGTAGTGGCCAAAAATGGTTATCCCAGAACTATCGGGGTCTCTACATTTTCTCCGATGTCTAATATGTAGAAGTATATGGGAATATTTATCAACTTTTAATTGCACATCCTTTATAATCCCCATTGATTTATACATCATTCTGTCAACCGTCTTTACCAAAAACTTAGTAGGCACTAACTCTCTTAACCCTAACTTTAGACTAAAGGTGTAGGGCATCATGTTTTTACTCACTCCTAGATCTGTGAATGCCCTATTTATGATGATTCTATTAATACTACAGGGGATAAAAAAGTCCCTGGGTCCTCTTTCTTCTGTACGATGTTAGGTTCCTGTTCCGATGTTCACTCTTTAATCTTCTTTTTGACATATTTCTTTAATATGAGCTTCATCTGTACTTATTCCGTCACTTCCTCGACCTTATTTGATTTAATCTCTTGTAAGTTCCGCATTTAACTAACTATGAGCCAAAATAGGGAATGGAAATACATGTCTAGTTGTCTTAATTAACTAGATCCCTGGCTCGCTTGGAAGGTCTTTTTGACCCTTCCCTCTATCTCCTTCTTCCTGCTCCTGTTTCATTTCTTCACCTTGGGTCTGAATGATGACCATGATCCTTTCTTTCAGATTAGAATTGCTATTGCTTGGAAGGGTTCCAATATTTCAAGTAGATATTGCATTTGCTAATTAGCCCACTTGGGCTTCTAGATTATGTATGGACGAAGGATGGTTCTATATTACTTGCTCGAATTCTTTTCAAGCCTCCTATGTGCATCCTACATGCCTCCGATCTTATCCAAAATCTTGTCAAACTTTAATTCCATCGAGCTTGCTTTATCTTGCTAAAAGCCCGATTGTCCTTAAGACCTAAACTGTCTGCCGATATTGTTCAACCATGAGAAGTTCAGGTGATTCTTCCACTCGGGGTTGTAAGTGTTGGAGTAAGGATTGTTACCCCATCCTTGTTCATATTACACTCCCATGTAATTCACTTGCTCCTGATTGTCTTCTTTCATTAAGTAGCAGTCCATGGTGTCGTGGTCTAACTGTCCACATAGCTCACACTTTAGATGTATAGCCTTCATCGGAGCTGAGGACAATGCCTTCATGCTATTGAGTTGTCACGTCAAATTATTGATCTTTGCTTGCATCTCAGTAATTTGATTGACCGCGACAATACCCTTCTACTCTCTAAAAGTAGCAGGTTACCTACCTCGCTTGTTCGACCACAAACAGTTGTTGTTTGCCATCTCCTTTGTCAGCTCCTCTACTTCATCAATAGTCTTTCGCATTAAAGATCCTCCTGACGTTGTGTCAATCGTGCCTCTCGTTTGTGGTGTAGGCACTTTCGTTGCAAGTCCTTATATCTCTCCCATGCTTTATACATTGATTGCCTACCAACTTTTTGGAAATTGATGATTTTCTTTAAAATCTTGTTGGTTTTTATCAATGGGAAATACTTGTCCAAGAAAGCACATACAAGCTGATCCCACGTCGTGATGTTGGCTGGGCTCAGTGAATGGTACCAAGCCTTTGCTTTATCTCTAAGAGTAAAAGGAAACAACCTGATTCTAACCGTATCCTCCGACATCTGATGATACCGAAAAGTATCACAGATTTTGAGGAAGTTAACTATGTGTGCATTTGGGTCCTTGTAAGCCAATCCATAGAATTGCACATTCTGTAATTGAGAAGTGCAGGTTTAATTTCGAGCGAAGCCGCTTGAACAGGAGGCCTAGCCAATCTTTGATTTGACGAGTTGAACACTAACCTCATGAAGTCCATCAGGTTCCTCTGTTGCCATCCTTGATTAACTCCTTGGTCTATATTCTATTGAAATTCCTCGGCCATTGTTGATTTTCCTATCTTTTCTTCTTCCTCTCGTTGAGCTTTCCTAAGGGCTCATTCTAGTCGAGTAATATCTAAATCTAACATATCCGTTGTATGACTCGAACCTCTAGTGACTCTTGTATTCATGCTAGAGCACGATTTTTGAAATAAAATGAAGAAAACTAAAATAAAAATTTAAAACTAATCTAACGCCTTAAAATATAGAACTAAACTATCTCCTCCCTGACAACGACACTAAAAACTTGATTGAAGCGTTTTATGTATACTAAGTTTTAATATTTATAACCTCAATATTTTCACAAGTGCATAGGTCGTTCACGTAATACCTAAGGTATCGTTCCCATGAGAAGGGTTAATCTAATCCTGAAATCTAAGGCTTAACTAAATTTTGTAATAAATCAAAATAAATAACTAATGCAGAAATTAACCAATCAAACAATCAATTTTCTAGAATTAAATTCATAAAATATAAACAAGATAACAATTTTGCACAACCCAATCAAGAATCAACCTAGAAACTACTAATTGAGAAAAAGGGGGTTTTAATCCAAATTTAATGAAAATCAAATTGATTATGAAATCACTAAATTACCAGGTTTAGACGATCTTATGGTAGATTACTCTTTCTCACGTTATAATCTTTAACCCCAATTTATAATCCCTAATTTAAATTATGGAATTGTAATCTCTTAATTTCCAATTTACCTAAAACCTAAATTAGTTTTGAATTTATATAATAACCTACCGGAAATCTATGCTTGATCTCTCGTTACACGATTTTATCGGTTTGATTCAATTCTTATCTATCAAACTACCTAACTCTCATTAGCCTAATTTGATGATATTCACTCAGCTCACTCTCTTAATTTATTACCGAATTATTAAGCACAAAAATTGAATCACGAATAACTCAAATAAAACACAATAAATCAAACTCCATT
>JANQBM010019291.1:0-11724 GCA_025594535.1 Erythroxylum domingense | reverse complement strand
ATGCAAAATCACGAGCTGATTTGAAGCTTTTTTGTAGAAGGAATGAGTTACATAAAGATCTTCAGACTGGTAAATATTCGAAAGCATGTTACACTTTGGATAAAAAGTAGAAGGTAATATTATGTGAATGGTTGAAAAGTCTAAAGTTTTCCGATGGTTATGTTTCAAACTTAGCAAGGTGTCTTTATTTGGGATGAAAAGTCATGATTGTCATGTGTTTATGTAAAGGCTAATTCCAATTGCATTTCGAGAGTTGCTACCAATTGAGGTTTGGGAAGCAATAACAGAATTAAGTTTGTCTTTCAAAAGCTTAACATCATCTAAAATTAAGTTGGCTGAAATGGAAAAATTGGAAAGGGAGATTCTAGTAATTTTGTTTCAGTTAGAAGGGATATTTCCTCCAAGCTTCTTTGATTGTATGGAGCATCTACTTATCAATTTAGCATACAAGGCTAAACTAGCCGGTCTAGTCCAATATTGTTAGACGTATCCATTTAAGAGGTACATAATTCAACAAAAATGATTGTAATTGAAGTCGTATTATCATATTTTTATAACTAAATTCATATAACCTTATTCGTTCATATAGGTATTTGCATCACTTGAAGAAAAATGTGAAGAACAAGGCTAGAGTTGAAAGTTTGATATGTAATGCTTATTTAGTGGAGAAAGTTAGTGCAATTTGTTCATATTATTTTAAGTCGCATGTTTACACAAGAGAAAGAAAAGTTCCTCGTAACGACAATAGGGGAGGAACTAGTGATGCCAATGGTAACTTATCCATTTTCACATATCCTAAAGGATCATATGGACGTTCAACAAGAAGAATGTTAAGAGAGGAAGAAATTAAGGCTGCCCATGGTTATATTTTATTAAACTATGAAGAGGTTCAACCTTTAGTGCAGTAAGTATCAAGTGATTATTTCGGTTTTGAAATTTAGTGTTATTCATAACTGGAATATATAACAATGTTTTTAGATTATACAAGTAATTGTTACACGAGCTCATGCTCGATAAATCACAGGATGATATCAATAAAGAACTTAGAAGACACTTTCCTCGATGGTTTGAACAATATGTAAGTTTTTACTTACAAATATTGAAATGATTTAATTATAAGATTTAAGTGTTCAAATGAAATAGTATATTGTTTAATATGATTTTTTCATTTCTGTAGGCCTTAGAAAATTCAATAGAGAACAAGTTCATATGTGATCTTGCGAAAGGACCTTTGCGAACTGTTAAATCATATCCGGTGTATTTCGTTAATGGATACAAATATCATACAAAATATCATAGTCCTAGTATGGCAACAATAAATAGTGAAGTTTGCATACAGGGAGAATTGATTGATTACTATAGCAAAACTATTGAGATACTTGAAATTGAGTACCCTACATTGCCAATAAAGCGAACTGTGATATTTAAGTGTAACTGGTTTAATCTAACTCCAAATGTTGGTACAAAAGTGCATAGCTAATATATTGTAGTTGAAATCAACAAATGAAGAATATTTCGACATTTTGAACCTTTCACGTTGGCAATGCAAGCGATCCAGGTGTATTATGTCCCTTTTCACAGCTTATGACGAGATAAGTCAGATTGGTTGGCTATTTGTAAAGTTGAACCTGTAGGTGTTTTTGAATCTCATGGAATAGGAAAACAAAGAATTGAAAATGAAGCGTTTCAGGAAGAGGCTTATGAAATAAATGCATATGTCGTATAGAAGTATAATAAACCTTTGAACAATCCATGTAATGAATATGTTGAAATTTTATCTGGAGAGGGCTAGACATCTAAAGAAGAGCCTGAGTTTGATTCAAATTCTTCAAAACAAGAATATGATTTTGATTTACAATTAAGTGATCATAGCGATTAATTTGTGTTTGTAATTGAATACTATATGAACAAATCAATTATTTCCTTTTCAATATATTGTATAAATCATTGAAATGAAACTGTAATATTTCTACAAACTTCAATCAAATATTAATTTCAGGTTGAAATATGGCACCAAAGAGGAGACAAGATATTTCTTGACCAAGATTTAGACCACAATTTAGAGGTACTTACTGTATAGGTGAAGGATCTGGTGGTGTAGCAACTGGAGATGAAACACCTCCTCCCCCTCCACCTACTACACTGGCAGATGAGGCTACACCATCCACCACTCCTACATCATTTACTAACCCTATACCGATAGAGATATCAGGGGTAAATAATGCAGATGAAGGAGACTGCCGCTAGCCTAGAGCTGAGGGACCCGATGGATGAAAATACATCACAATTGTCAATAATATGTAAGTGAAAATACATGAACCATTATATGTTTATAATTAAGTTTAAATTTTAAAAATGGTATAAATTTTTTTTATATTAGGATATTTTCATCTGGACCCTACTCAAGAAACATGACATCAAAATTCAAATAAAAGATTGATCCTGAGGGCTATGTATGGAAGAATATCTCTCAAGCAATAAAGGAATTGTATTATCACAAGTTTGAGGTACGACAAAAATTATTATTATTTTTTAATTAATATTTTTATACATTAATTTTATAAATATTATTACATAAAAAGTATTTATCGAATATTTTTCCTTTTGTTACAGAAAGAATATTTTTGGGATTCTTAATTTGACGGAATCATCTATAGAGTATGGGAGAGACGAGTGCGTACAAGTTATCGTGACTTTGTTCCTGCGATACACAGGGCGGGTATACGACCGCCTTACATTTCTGAAGAAATATAGAGTCATTGGTTGCAGTATTGGACATCACCTAAGGCCATGTCCATTTCACAGCGTAATTCAGCCAATCGACATGGAGGACCGGAGGGAGAGAGTCTTCCCATACATACGGGAGGATCTATTACCCATCAAGAGCATGAAGAGAGACTTGTAAGCATCTACAATTTACAGTTATATTCTCATTTCTTTCCTTTACTGTATTTTAATTGCATTTGATTTGTTAAAATTTAGAATAAAAATATGTGTTTCTTGTTGAGAATAATAATGTTATAAATGTCTGTTGCCATATACGGCTGTATTTTTTAGTTTTTTTCTTTGTTCAACAAGGGGTAGATATCATAGAAATAGACGAAACTCTGCATAAATTTTTATAAATTCTAATTCACTTATAATTAATATTTTATTCTTATGCACGAAAAGTCTATAGGCATGAGGCCTACACCTCGTCAGTTATTTCTGCACACTCACACTAAGAAGCATGAAGATGTGACATTCATCAACAGTCATTGTAGAGAACTCAGTGTATGTGAAATTTATGGTTTAATATTAATAATACTTAATAATTATCACTTACTAAGATAAACATTGCTTTCCGATAGGATCAAATACAAGAAAGTACTTAATGGAGGTCTCAGCAATCTAAAGATGTTGATGAGACTGAAACTTATCTTCATGCAGTGGGTGGTAGGGACTATCATGGGAGGATATGCGACTTAGGTTCATTTGTGAACACATGCTATTCACAATCCTCCATGTCCAGTACAACAGCATCTAGTAAGCGATCTACCACCAATGAAGTGCAAGAGCTTCGGGGTACAGTGCAGACATTAGCAACTCAGTTGCAACAGTTGATGCAGTACATCACTTAGCTCTTGTAGGAGATGGATGAGTTAAAGGGTAAGGGTAGCACCTCATCGCACCAACTAGAGGATCCACCGTCTCCAAATCAATAGTATACTTTTGGTCATTTAATTTGTATTACAAATATTTATTATGTACAATGTAATGTTTATATTATCAATTAAGATATTTTAACTTTTAATCATCAATAAAAATTTCTATTTAAGCAAATTTAATGTATACTATAAATTTATAACTGTTAAAATTATTCATTAACCATAATTTAAATATACTAACGTTATATATTACATATTTTTTTAAAAAATTTGTTGTTCATTTACCGGCAAAAAATAATATATGTCGATAAAGTGATCTCTGTTTATAGACTATCTGTTCACAAATCTGCCGGTAATCATAGAGGGAATAACTAATTCCCTCGTAATTTTTACTGACGAAATAAAGTATCTGTCAATAATCTTTTGGAAAATTTATCGATAGAAGATTTCTTACTGTCGGTAAATACTCCGACGGAGAAAAACTGACAGTCTCTAAATTTTACGTCGGTATATTTACCGACAATAAGAAATATTTTGTCAGTAAATTTACTGACGGATACATTGTTACCGTCAGTAATTATTAGCTACGATCATTTCTACGACGCCTTCGTCCATTGGTAAAGTCCGTAGGTAATATATCTTATCGACAGAATATTTACATGTTCCGTCGGTAATTTCCGTCGCAAAATGACATTTTTCTTTTAGTGCCAAAATTTTTACCTAACTTCTTATCGATGATATAATGCGCTTCATAAAACTTAGAAAATGGAGTTTTAAGCTACTAAAATGCTAACATATGTTGATATAAGGTTTAAAATAAAGAAAATTTTGATTATAGCGAAAAAGGAATTTGAGATAACAAAGATGAATTCAAAATAAAAAGAAGGTCAAAAATAATAAAGTTTTCTTAAAGTAGGCTGATTATTCTCCTTGGAGATTGGTTATATTATCTTGTAATCGAATGTCTTCTTTTTGTTGACAAAGTACTGGTAAATTTATAATCCTCTCATCCTTAAAAAGTTTTTTTTATAATTGTCCACTTCCCACAGTCTAACTAACTACCTACCACTATTTCCTAAACTTCCATATTCTAGACTTCTTATAACCACTTAACTTTTAGCCTACTTAACCATGTTCTTACTAACTACCTTGCATTATTTTCCTAACTTCCATGTTTTGGACTTCCTAAAACCACTCAAATTTAACCCATTTATCCATGTTCTTATTAATTATTTTCCACCATTTTCTCAACTTCCATGTTTTATACTTCCATAAATTCATCATATTTATCTAATAATTCATGAATTTTTACTACCTATGAATTCTCTAGCTTAACATTTACTGGGATTACATTTCTAAGCTACTTTCACTTATGGGCTGGATTTTTGTTGGGCTATCAACAATAATATATAAATTAACTAAAGAGACATTAAAATATAGGCTTTTTGGACTATTAAATATAGCTAAGAAGATGTTAGTATAAAATTACGCTTCCTTAAAATGAAGTAAGATGCAAATAGACTTAAGTATATAATACAACTTAAGATAACTAAAAATTCATATAGCGTGGTTTGCAATATACTTTTTCCAATGGTGGGGTTGATGAAGGGTATTCTATAACTTTTGGACTGGTGGTACGTGAATTTATTCAACACATCCTTTAGTCATATGTACTTTAATTTTTCATTTTTATTTATTTAATTGGGAACTTATTTGCAACTTTCAAATATTACGGTATTTTTAAGTGAGTTTTGCAGAATTTGAAATGTCAACTTTGTGGGTCAAGATGTAATAAATATAACATAAAGGTTAAATTATGGTTGATAGGTGAACCTAAAACCTACGTAGCTTTTGGATTATAACTTGAATTGCATGCCTTGATGTTAAGTGAGGTTGTGTTGTCAAAACAATAGCAGAAATATTTATAACTTTATGAAGTGTTCAAACCCAAGTTAAAACAAAACATATCAGTAGTCGTAAGTCCAAATTTGAATAAGTTTACCAAATATTGCTTAGTTTTTAGCCCATTAATAAAGTAAAATGACAATATTCTAGTAAGGTCAAATACATTGAGACTAATGCATAGGGCTACAACTTTGATGAATAACATAATTCTAAATTAAGTATTTTGTAAAAGTTAAAATGATATCACATTCACAGTCTACCTTACATACTATATTTCATTTTTAAAAACTAAGCACATGATAAGTGATATTTAAATTAGAAACATAACAAAAGAATGGTGTGTTGTCATTTAGAGGGTTTAAAATGAGAGTGAGAAAAAATCACATAAGAGGAGATTAGAAAATAGAGGTGACAATTTTTTAGATTCAATGTTTTATCTACTTCCTTCTTTTTATTTGTTAAGGAAGACCTTTTACTCATATGATGAGTATTTTACTTGTTTATTATAATATAAATAGCTAAGTTTCTTGATTATAGAGTTGCAAATATATTTACTACTTAATTTTTAATGTATTCTGAATTTTTTATAAAGTTATTTAGTTAGTGAATTTTTTTCATCTTTTGTTTTCAAATATCAAACAAAAGAATAAAGTTAAAGTTTAGTATTAGTTTATGAAATTATAAAACTTAAAATGTAACATTTGTTAATACTTATGAACATCACTAATAATTTTGGAAGATGATATGAATTTCTATTACTTCATATAATCATGTAGGTGTTTGCCTTAAAAAAAAAAGATTTCCTATGCGTAAAAAGAATTTGGTTACTACCTTTAATTTGAAATAATTCAAACTATCAATTGGTTCTATTGAAAATTATTTTCATCATCCATTAATGGCTTAGATTTAAAGAGAAAAGCTCTTACTTCTCTTTTCCTCGACTTTTCTAAATGCATGGCTTGTATGCTCACCTTCTTATAAATTTTTAGAGTTTTCTTCAATTTCACTTGCTCTTATCTTTATAGGTTTAGTCTCCTTCTTCCTTATTCTCAACTCTTTACTCCTTTCAATTACCCTATTTTTTTCTTCTCCTCCACTTTATTTTTTAGTTCTTTACTAGTCCTTATAATCATTTTTGGTAAATGTCAAGTGACACAGACCATTTCTTGTCCCTATTTAACCTTCACCCACCCAAACTTCTTCTACAAATCTCACCTTTTATTTACCCTCAGACCTTCTCAAACATTAAATATGCCAGATCCATCTCAAAATGAGACTTAACACGCTCCAATAAAGCAAACATGGCTCTAAGTAGTTAGCTACTCAAATTCAAATACCAGACTTAGCTATTATCCCGCTAACATGTCCTTAAAGCGTTAGGTTATGGCTCCACCAATTGATACATTAAAAGCAGGTGCTGAGAGATGGAATGCAGTACTTATAAGATATTTCCTCAATAAGAGAGTGTTTTATCTAATCGTTAAGTCTTTGGTATTTCAAAACTGGAAGCAATATGAGTTAACTGATATCCTGGTAAACAATGAAGACTTTTTGATTCTCTAGATTCACCTCTCTAGCAAAGAAAGTGTTAGAGACAGGACCATGGCATGTTCATAACTAGCTAGTCCTACTTTAAACCTGGTGGCCTAGAGTTAACCTTGAATACATTAAGAAATCTAACATCCTAATATGGATATGCACTTATGGTGTCCCGCTCAGTACTAGACAACAAATGAATTAATTCATATAACTAGCTATATAGGAAAGCTTCTTTGTATAGATAAAACTACAATTGTAAGTTCTATGTGGTGGTTGAAGCCGTGAGAGATTGGCTAGATGAGATTCCAACTCTAAGGTTAAATGCTAACTATTATTTTTATTGAAGATGTTGCTAAAATAATGTGAACCTAGAAACCTTCAATTTTAAATCCAAGGAAGATTTGGAAACTAACTATGAGGTTATTTAATATAGGAAACTTTCAAGAGTTGATAGGAGTTGAAAATGATATAGAGCAAGAATCACCTATTAAATACCCTTTAGATAAAAATAAATGTACTATTAGAGTGAACATTAAAAAAGTAAGGCAAGCAATAAGATTGTTGAGGCCTCCATTGTGATGGATACAACTAAGGTGATTTTTGAGACTAGTTCACATTTTGAAACTCTTGCAAAAAATATAATGAGTAATGAAGATAGGATCATCAGAGAAGAAGAAATGAGTAATCCCTAACAATTGGAACAAAAAGATGAATTTAAATTAGTTAGTAGAAGCAAATCTAATCGAAAGAAGAAGATTTCTTTTTTTATTGAAGATACATGATAGTTATTGCTTGGAATGTTGGAGAATAAGCCTTATCCTATAGGTGTTTTGGAATCTAAAATAATAATGGACAATGGTAACTTCTTATCCTTTTATCAAATTATTAAAGACTAATTAATAATTACGCTTATCACCCAAATGGTAGAATTTTAGTGGTTTTTGATGAAGACAAGATCGAAATTCTCAATTCTTTAGTTAGATGATCCATTTGAGGGATAAATACAAAGAGCATAATCTCACTATGGATATCTTTATTATATATGCTTTTAATTATACTTTCCATAGAACTTCACTTTGGATAAAGCTTAGATAGTTATCCCTAGAAATAAATTCCCTCTGGCTCTTGATAAGGAACTTCAATTCAATTATACATTGAAACTAAGCTGAAGAAATAATATGGAATTGTATAAATGACATTCAACAATTTACTATTTGGTGGAAACTTTTACGTATTGATCAATAGACAAAAGAAAAACATTATTTCCTAAGGAAGAATTTGATCCACAACTAGTCAATGAAGAATGGCTCCAAACATTACCCCATGCTGAGGCTCTATTCCCTAATTTAAACTTCTTATATCAGTCCTCTGTTATAGTTCTATTTGCAAATGTAAGATCTCTAAAATAATAACTTTCATATTTAATAACTTTTTAACTAATTTGGCAAGTTTCAATGATGCAATTTCGTGAGGACCTAGACTTATTATAATAGGAACCAAATAGTTCATCTACTCAACGAAGAAAGGAGGAGCTAAAAATTATTTACAAGCTGAATGTTTGAAATACTCATCATTTGATTTACATAGAAAAAGGTTCCATTAATAGAATTATTTTCATCTAAAGTGCAACTTCCTTACTAACTACTCAAAGTCAATTTCCCGAAGAGGCAATGGCTTACTTTTACTCCCTGGGATCCCCTTCTCTTACTAGATCCTCAACCATTCTTATCAAAGAAATCATTTAAGATTAGTTGTCATCTTAGGAAGTAGAGCTCCTTTCCAAATTTATCACAAATTAGGAAATTAAAAGAGTCTTAATGTCTTAAATCATTTCAAAGCACCAAATTCAAATGATTTTAAAGTTAATTTTTACTTAAAACATGGTTTTTAACTAATGATTTAATAGTGGATGTTGTTCCTGAATTTTTTAAAGAAAAGAGATTGTTCAAAGAAATAAACAAGACCTTTATTAATCTCATCCCCAAAGAAAAAAAAAGCAAAATACAGTGAAGGATTATCACCCAATCTCCTATTGTAATTCCATATAGAAGGTGATATCCAAGTTGATTGCTGATAGATTAAAAGCAATGCTTCAAGCACATATAGACCCCTAACAAGGAGCTTATTTCCTAGGCAGACAAATAAGGAATAACATCACCCTAGTATAAGAAGTATTCAATCATTATTCCAAAAAGAGGAGTCCAAAAAATATGCTCTTAGAGTTAATTTTCAAAAGGCATATGATGCATAGATTGGTCTTTTATCCTAAATACACTCAAAGTATATGGATTTTCTAAATCTTCATTTCATAAGTTTATTAATGTCTCATAACATTCTCCTTCAACATTTTAGTAAATGGTAAAAAAAGCAAAATTAAAGGATCTAAGGGAATTAAGCTAGGGGATCCCTTATCTCTTTAACTATTCTAAATGGTGATGTATGTGTTTAACAAACTTTTCAAAAGAGTAGTGGAAAGAAGTGGATCTTTCAAATAGCATTCTAGGTACAAGAAACTAAGAATTCTAAGCTTTAACTTTACTAATGATTTATTTTTATTCTCTAAGCCTGACAAAAATTTTGTACTTTCCCTCATCACTATTTTGAATTTGTTCAACAAGCTATAGGGGTAAGCATAAATAAAGAAAAAAATGGTATGTGCATTTCTGCAAGTGCTTTTAACCCTAATATATAACTATCATCCTTTACAAGTTTCAAACATGTTCAACTCCCTATAAATTATTTTAGAGTTATAGTCTCCTTGCCAAGCCTACTTATGCTAATCTTAAATCACTGCTTGACAAAATTCATAACAAGATTAACATTTCAGCTCCAAATCATTGTTCCTAGCTAGTAAAGCTTAGTTAATCAACTTTATTCTCATCTCTATCAATCTACACTAGGCATCACATCTAGTATTCCCTTGGGCTATTATCAAACCACAGACAAAATGTTTGAGACGTTCTTATGTTCTAGCTATAAGAAGAGTAAATCAAAAGCAAAAATCAAATGGTCAAACATTTATCAACCCAAGAATCAATAAGGGTCTGGATGTTCTTCTAACCAAATTAACCAATATCGTGCTTTTAATAAAAATAAATTGGAGATTACTCAAAACTAAGCAGGCCTTATGATTAAAATAGGTATATATCTATTACATAAAAGAACATAATTTATAAAACTTTAGGCTTCCTCACAATTCTTCCTCAATCTTGAAATTCCTGGTCAAAACAAGAGACAAATTAAGATGGAATGCATCAATGTAGTTGAAGATGGAAACAAGATTTCTTTTTGGTTTCATAATTGGCCCTCTTATGGACCTTTAAAATACTGTAATGATTTAATTCCTCTAAAACCTTAGTTAAAAAGAATGCCGCAGTAGCTTAGGCCTTTTCAATATTAAGTAATTATATAAGTTCCATCCCTAAGTCAAACATTGCATCCATTTTATTTAGCTTTATGTTATAAGAGGATGATATGAATAAACTCATTTGGAGACTAACAACATCAAGTGAACTCAATAATGTCAAGTTATTTAGTGAGATCAATCCAAATATGACCTGGTATAACTTACTCCCTCCATCTTTTTACACTTTAAGGCTATTAGTCAAATATAAGCTTCACACAATGGATAGGTTAGAAAGATGCCTACATATTCCTAATTGATCTATCCTCTATAAAACATCACTGGAACTTAATCGCCTATTTTGTAATGAGACTTCACTAGAACAACTTAGAAGGAAATACTGAACCTATGTAATCTTGCTAATGCTACCTTTATCGGACACGACATAGTGTCATATTTGGTAAACTCCATATGGGATGAAAGAAACAAAAGGATCTTCTTTAACCAAGGCCTAAGTAATAAAGTGTTCTTTAATATGTTGAGCAATAGGATCCGATGTCATATTTGCTTGTTTAAGGAAAAACGTAAATTCGACTCTATCATCCATTCTAAATGGAACATTCCTTAAGATAATATCTTAATAATTTCTTAGTAAATTAAGTTTTGAAAATTTCATGCTTTGTAACATTGGCTTTGTTAGTTCAATGGTCAAGTTGAAACTTAGTTAGTCTCCAATAACTCTTTTATATATTTTGATGCCTTTTAAGGCTTAATGCATATTTTTATTCCTTAAAAAATTCAATCTATAAGATTTAGAATTACTTTAGAATTCATTTAAGGAAATCCTAAATCTTAATAATTTCTTAATAGTTAATGTTTAAATTAGTTTTAAGAACTACATTTTCTAGTCCAATTTATTTTTATATCATTTAACAAGGTAAGTTATTTAAATAATAGTAGATCCATAATAAATGGGTACTTGAATCTCCTCCTTATGAGAATGATAATTGATTCATCACAAAATTATTTGTTAAGATATTATATATTAGACTAGGTGAGATTCTAACTCATGGTTTTGATAATAACAAAGCATGTTACTATTAATATATGAAAGATTAAGTTTAATAGAGGAAAACTAACCACAGTTTCAATTGGAAAAATTAAGGAATCAATGTAACACCCCAACTCCCGCCGGACCCGAACCCGATATCGACAGTGATATCCGGATCAGTGCCCCGCGAAGGTGGCATGTCACATCACTTAACACTTCACTAAACACTTAACAAAAGT
>JANQBM010019256.1:0-11726 GCA_025594535.1 Erythroxylum domingense | reverse complement strand
ATTTCATTACGAAAATTAACCGAACATTCCCTGTGGATTCGATCCCGACTTACCGTAACTACAAATTTTAGTGTGCAAAGTCAGGTAAATTTTGCAGTGCACTCGACACGCGCCGTCAGTAGGTGATCGAACACTCTATCTATATGAATGACAGTCTCGGTGGGGCTATGCATGGCTTTGTCTTCTATAGAGTCGTAGACTCACAAAATAAGGTATAAGATGGTAACTCTCAAAAGGCCGCAAACACAGATGCAGATACAGTTACAACGGGACTTATAAGCTTGGAGACATAGCACGAGTCATTACTCACTCTTAGGTGTAGGTATAGAAAAATTGAGGGCAAGAATATGGAACAAATTCTTCTCTTTTCAAATACCCTATTCTTTCACCTAATTTTGATTTACTTATTGCGACGGACGAATGAGATTAATTTTAGAATGGAATTTGTTCCGAAAAAGTATTGGATCATATAATTGCTTGAATAGTATTGTAAAGACAAAATCTTTTAGTACTTTGTATAAAATTTATTTTGATTAATAAAATGAAAGTTAATTTTTATTAATTTAATATTTATTTTTATATAAATTAACTTCGATTTTAAATCGAATTAACAAAATATACTATACACACTTTATTTTTCGTGAGAGAATAAAGCATGCCACTTTTGACTTGTCCGTATTATGCACATGCAAGCCCAAGGACATCCGCTTTATGAGGATTAAAAATTTCAATAAAGTTGACGATAATATCTAACTTTTGACTTGTCACATGCAAGCACAAGGACATCTGATGAGGATTACTGGCAGACATGGACTGTGCAAACGCGCAGTCCTAAACCAAACTAATATGCTCAGTTAATTTAAAATTAAAGATTATTACATCAATCAATATATTATAATCTAAAATTCTAAAGAAAAAATAAAATTACGATATTAAAGTTTAAATTTTATCAAAAGAAAAAGAGAGAAAATATAATAGTTATATTATTTCAAATGAATTAATAAAATAAGTAAGTTTAAATAAGAAAATTTTAATTTTTGTAATTATAGTAAAAATAAATAAAAATATCTGGTTGAATAAATTAAAAAGATCAATAGATGAAATATGTAAGTAAATATTGTAAAATTTATATGGTAAAAAAGATAAAATACTTCAGTAAAGATATTTATGCATATAACAGGAACCATTACAAAACTAAATAAGATTCTCCAAAAATGAAGCAAATAGATTAATCATACTTAGTTTATGATTCCTGTTATTAGAGACTTTTTAACATAAATTTATGATATCACAATAGCTACATTAAATATCTATTGATCGTGGTAGTTATTTTTATATTTGCATAATAATTTTGTTAAAAGGAAAGGTTATTCTATAATATTAGACAAAATTTTTAATAAAATTCAAAGGATGCGTATAAAACTAAAAGCGGTTTAAAATATAGTAATATGTATTAACAACATTAATATTTAGGGTAAAAATTTTATTAATTTGTTGTCGTTACGAATTATGTATTCAAGAAATATATCATAAGAATAAAAATGCAACAAAAATATAAGGAATGTTAAAAGGGAAACTAAAAAAAACTTAACATAATGATTTGTTTTGATATGTTGGAAGTTGTATGAATTTTAAAATAATTATTTAATGAATGTGGATGAGTTTAATAAAGAGAATTGTAATACGTAATTTATTTTGCTTTAGGTTTGCTAAGACTATTAAATTAGGATCTAAAAATGTAAAAAAATAATAAAACAAGTACAAGCTAGAAACACATAACAATAGCAGACATAGTTCAAAACAAGATATTAAATCATCAAAGTTACAAAAGTTACATGGTTATATTGTTTTATGTATTGCGAAAAAAGTCTAGGATAATTTGGGTTTCTTGTTGCTATCATCAACGTCTACATTTGAGCTTGGATTCGACTCACTAAATCTTTTGTAAAGACATTGTCTTACTTTAGAAGAAGAACTGATAATAACTTAAAAAATATAAAAACAAAAATATATTAGTCACGTAGTATAAAAGTGAACATAAATTTTTTTGGATAAAAATGCTGAGTAAATAAATAACAGATAACAACATAATTTATCCTAAAAATAGAAGTTAGACTTAATTTGATGAACATAAAAGCAGAAAGATTGATTAAATAAATAATGATAAAAACCTGAAACAGGTGTAGATGATGTAATTTCAGCATTGATATGTTGATCATCTGTTAAAATATCATCATCTTTTTCAATTGAAGTTAAACTCTTTTGTGATTCACCATCGTGACTTTGACGGTAATAAATAACAGTAAACCGTTCTCTTCCATCAGGTGACTGGATTTGTCCAGGTTTGATATTAACAAGAAAGGTCTTCGTCTTCAATTCTATGTGTACCTTTTCTAGAGGAAGTTCAATACTCTTTTTAATGGGAAGATAAAACTTGTCAATCATTAGTAAAATGATAAAGTTGTAATAATTTTTCTCAATGAATGTAAATCTACTTGCAATTAATGAAAAATAAAACCTGATGGTAAAATTGCATAGTTTCAATTGCAGTGAAGGTCAAGAGTTTTTCACCGAGTTCACAGAAAATAAAAGTTGTTATAGTTCCTGTTTCGTTTGTTAAATCAATATCATAGCGGCATCTACATTTTAAAACAAAAAGCTAATGAGGAAATACATTAATTGATATATACAATACTCATGTCACAGACGTGGCATATAATATAATATGGTGCTCTAGTAGGATTAAGATCAATGTTTGAACTATTTTCTTCATTCGTTTAGTTGCTGGGAAGATGAACTTGATAATGTTGTAAAAAAATTATTTTCTAATAAACACATTGCATCACAAGAAAAGGAAGAAAATTCAAAAGAAAAAAGAGAAAAGAAAATGCCTAGGTTCACCTGGGACTTTTTTCCTGCAAGAATTGCAAGTGAATGTAATTCTATATGCAGCAGTTGTTGAACGAAAGCATTTTTTGCATGCCATATACCAGTACTTTTGCAAAATGTGCTGAAAGGAAATATGAGCTTTAATCCATGCTATCTGCAAATATATAGATAGATGTTGGTTAAATATCACATAAGTTGGAAAACTTACATGAGAATATAATATAAAATGTATTTACCTTGGACTTTAAGAACATGGTTTTAGTAATTTTTTGATCCGGTGCGAAAGACACATCAGGGTTATATTTGAGATAAGCTTGTTTGTTAACAAAGTTTTTGAGCTCTTTATTATTTCGTTGCACCTTGAAAAAAGATAATTATAAATGTCAAATCACGAAAATATTCTAAAATTTGTATATAACTTTATTTGTTGTTAGAGAAAGATGAAAAATGTTACAATACCATTTTTTTAGATCCGCAGCTTCTTTTATTGGTGGATCAATAAGAATTACAGAGTCAAACCAGGTTGATAATGCAACACCTACAATATTTTAATTATAAGGTAAGAATAAAATAGTAGATTAATTAAAAGAAAAATGGGAAAGGGTGATGTAAAAATGAATAAAATTACCATTGTAAAAATTTACTTTTACCCTGTGACACAATTATCGGGTAAGTATTTAATGATTCGACAATTTGTTGGCCTTCATCAACAACAAAATCATTCCACATTGACAGTACAACAGTTTATCACCTAAGATAAAATAGAAAAAATTAGAGAAAAAACCTGGTGTCTAATTTAAAAGTTGTAGAGAATAATAGGAAATGTAACATACTGTTTGTTGGCAAGAACAAATTTGTGCACAATTGAAAGCTTGCCATCTTTGCTGACTTGTTTTAGATCCAAGACTTCAACAACAACTCCCAAGATATCTATAACATTAAAGATAAATACAATTAGATTTAGAAGGGGAAAAAAGTGAAAGTTTTAGAATAAATACATAAAGTATGTAACCGATTGATTTTTCCTTGTCGTTCATATAGTTTGTGAGACCCGTAAAAGACGTATAGCTGAATTTGATGGGGATGATACTATCATCATCAGCTACATGTTCAACAATAATACGTCTTGTAATAATCTATTGAATTTTCAAGTTTCCGGTTTGATACTGAGGTGGTATTGGCTTGACAATAGCGTTACAAATGATATATTTCTTATACAGTTGAAAAATATGGCTCATTCGTTCGATATCAATGTTAAAGATAATAGCTTCAACTTGTGACCCCTGTTAATAATAAAAATGCATTAAATAATTAAGTTATTGAAAAGGGAAGATTTTATGAAAAAAGCATAGTTAAGGTATACCTCAAAATAAAAAAGATAAACTTTTGTCTCTACGATGGCAAGTTGGCTGATGTCATAATATGTTATTTTTCTTGGATAGTAATTTGACATGACCACCATTGAGTACCATGTAAAATATCCTTGATTAATAAATGCTTATCCATTTTTAAAAAATATTGAATAAAATAATAAAAGAAAATAATTTTTTATATGGAAAGATATTAAATAAATTGAACAAAAGATTGATATACCTTTTGATAATTTTGTGCTTTATAATTTAACTAATTGGAAAATTTCATGGAACACAATATTTCTTATTTTTCGATCAATTTTTGAAAATTCAAAAGTTCCTGGAATAATTAGGACTTTAATAGATTCAGGAGTCCAAGCTCTTAACAAAACCACATATAATTGTCCATGTGAGAATACAAGCTGGTAAAGATAAATTCCTACATAATCAAGTGTTTGACCTTGGGATTTATTTATGGTCATTGTTAAACATTAACTAATAGGGAATTGTGTTCTCATAAAAGGTATTTCATTTTTTTCATTTTCTGAAGATTGCAAAGGAATTTTAGGTATAAAAACTTTTTTTCCTTTGCGAGGTCTAAGGATAATTTCTGCAAAAATTGTATGCTCTTTTAATTGTCTACATATCAACTTTGTGTCATTGCATAGTCCCTCAGCTGGATTCAAATTTCGTAAGAGCTTAATTGGGCAGCCTTTTTTTGAGTAAGAGTTTGTGTGGAGGTAGACATTTAGGATTTAAAAAATTTAGAAAATCTTCATAATCTGCTTGCTGTCTTTGGTCAACCGTTTTGTCAAAACTTATGTACGAATGCAGATTTCTTGAAAATCTATTGATCATCATGTCATTAATTTCGCCTACACAACTATTTGTTGGACATAGTACACATCTATTTATCATTTGATATGGATCATATGCATATAAGCTTAAATCAGGGAAGACATTATCAAGCAACCTGATGAAAGTAACAATGCATAAGAAATTTTTTTAGTTTTCAAACAATTAAAAATGATAGTAAAGGAAAATGAAAGAATATTTAACCTTTTAAGAGATTCATCCTTGTTATGATAAGGAATAACTAGCTATTCTGGTAAGGAAATTCGATCTTGCTCATCAACTGATTCTGTACCTTCTTCGACTCGTAATAAAAAATCACAAAAACTTAGATTCGATATAGCTTTCATATTTGTTGTCAAAGAAAATTTATGCATGTGTTGCCAAAGATACAAATTTACAAGGCTTGAATCAAGCAATTGTTATTTTATGGCTTGGTTTATAACTAGTAAGACAAGAAGGAGTAGCCTAGTTGGTTAACTCCTCACTTAAAACCTGAGGAGGTCTTGAGTTCGAGTCACCCAGACAGCTGGGGGTCTATAAAGGAAACAGTCTCTGTATCTTTTAGGAGATACGGGCATGAATGCGTACATCTTACCCTCCTCATACCCTGCTTAGGCGGGAATTTGAGTATCGTTAGGTTTTTTTTTTATAACTAGTAAGGTTTAACGAAAATCACTGCCAAATACAACAATTTTTCTTCCAAAAGGCTTATTGGAGTTCATGATATCTTGAAGTAAGTCATCAAATGTTTCAATGGCTTCTCGTTTGGCCATGGAAGCGTCGTCCTATAAGATAAGGCTAGATTCAAATATCAGTTTTTCAATACTTCTCTGCTTACTTAACTGACAAACTTTTTTTTTCAAAAAATCAAATGGAATTTTAAATCTCGAATGGGTTGTTCTACCACCAGGAAGGACTGATGTGGCAACACTTGATGTAGCAACAACAATTACAACATGACTTTGTGACCGTAAAATTGTAAAAAGAGCTCGATATAAACAAGTCTTCCTGGTTCCCCCGAGACTATCAATAAAAAAACTGCCACCACTTGAAGTAGAAACCGAACACAAAATCAGGTCGAAAATATATTTCTACTCCTTATTCAACATTGAATGTACTAATAAGTCTTCTGGATCATTCTGTATATTCTTTTCACTTTTATTTCTTTGCTAAGATGTTGGTGATACTCAACTTTAAATTGATAGTCAGTAAAATGATAATCGCTTAAGCTTTTCCCCATTTGTTATATGGATTTATTAATATCTTAAAGAGCCATCCTTATACCGTCCTCAGATATATATGTAGTATAGGAGGAAACATGTTGGTAGTAAGAACAAAGATCATTTTTGAATGTTTCCCAAAGCTGCTTAGGATTTTTTGGTGAACAATAGGACAGAAGTGTAGCAAATAAAAGTCTAAGGGAAGTTGGCATTTGAAATAGAACAGCTTCCTCTAGAGTTTGGTGTATATAAAAATCAGATGCTAGTAGTCCTAACTTGAGTGAAGCCTCCCTAAAATAGCTTGTTTTTTCACCATCAATAGTTAACAAGTGGTCAAATGATGTTGGCCCTTTCACATGTGTAAGTAATAACCTCAAGTAGTACCTTTCTCCTTCTTTAGGGTTAACAATAACTAATCTCCCAATCACTTTCTTTCGACTTCTTTCTAACCATATTTTTGTCTTTCAATTCCAAACAAAATTTTCAGGAAAATCTTTATACAAACATTTCATCTCTCCTGCCTTTTTATTTGTGAAATTCATCTTGAAAAATTTAGTCAGCATTGTTTTGGAGAAGTCAAATTTTCTCAACAAATATAGGAGATCTGCATTTTTGTCAGAGGAAATAAACTGTTGATCTGGAAGATGAACCTGCAATATATAAACTGATGGATTAATTTCTGCTAAATGAAATTCAAATATATGCCAGAAAGCTTTAGGAGGTGAAATCCAATAACCTTCTTGAAAATTACTAATTTCATCAATACTAATTATGGTCTCTTGATCGACAATTCTAAAATTGACAAGATCATGGCCTTTAAACACATACTTATATTAGTATTTAACAAGCTTAATAATGGAACAAATCTCAACATTCATGTGGCAATCAATAAGTATCAAGAGATACAGATTGTAAGGAACCACCCATCTATTATCAACCTCGTGTCTACAAATTTTGACTTTTCGACCATCATCTCTTCTTCTATAACATGGATAACTATCTTCACCATGAACCGTGAAGGGATCAAAACTTTTCGGATAATGGTTTTTACACACGCAAGGACAATCTTCATTCAGAAGACCACAAGGGCCATGAATCATATGCTTAATGACAAAAGAATACAAACGCGAATTTTTATCAGGATCTAGTATTTCAGCAGATATGATATGGTCATAAGAATCTGAATTTAGCAATTTAGAATGTTGCTTAAGTATCAATAATAAATGAGCATGAGGGAATCCACGCTTTTGAAGCTTAATAATATAAACGCAAGTGGCAATGTCTCCGAAGATTTGTTTTTTTATCAACTCATTTTTAAGAACTTCAAAGTTAGCTCTAAAAACTCTAGCTAATAAATCTGGCCTATCATGTGGCTTTTCATGAAACTTAAAATTATCGTGAATCTCTCTCCACATAGGATTGTAAGTTATAGTGAGGAAAATATCTAGTTTACCATTCTTCTATACTAGAGCCATTGCATTAAGAAAACGACATTTCATATCCCTTGGACCACCGACAAATGAAACTGGGAGGATGACTTGACGACCAATTCTACAGCCTTCTATTTGACCAACAGTAATACTTTTTAAAACACCTTGCAGTATTTTTGTCCTTATCTCATTTTGTATTTTTCTGTGGAAGTTAAGTCTAGATGTTTTGATCTTTATATAAGTTCCTACAACAAATTGTCAGAGCAGCCTTAAGCTATGAGGCAGTATAGATTCATTATGTTCTTTTACTTAGAGCCTATAACAATAATATTCTCTAGCAGAAACAGTACCATCTTCATAGTATTCTTGATCAGCAACTAATAATTTAACAAATAAATTAAATAAGTGAATTGGTAACATAAAAGAAGGCTATAAAAAAGAAAAAAGAAAAGATAAACTTGCCAGTGTTTTCCATAGTGAACAATTCAGAAGGATCAATAAAGGAGTTGAAATTAACATTACATCCTTCATCTAAAACATTATTTTTGTCTTTTCTCGAAATCAACCGCTTAATTCCACGATGCCATCCAGATTCACCACGAGGAAATAAAATAGGATATTGAAGTGGGTCATAACATGCATAATAAGATTGGATTCTATAGTTTGTGCCCGAGTGAGTATAGACTTATATGTGAGGACATTTATCAATCTTTTCATCATTGATCTTAGTCCATACACCAGCCACTTGTGATGCAGTAGGCAGATTATAAACACGCTGATCAAGGCTAGGATAACATCTCAAAACAATTGCATAATTATTAAGTGTAGGAATATTCCTAAGGCTTCTTAAGAATTTGGCATAAGGATTATGTTCTAAAATTGTCATAATCAGTTTTAATGTATCTTCACGAACTTTATCACAACTTTTACCCCTTCTTTTCAATTCATTATCAGTATCAAAAAAATAGAGTTGGATACTAGATACCTTGTCAATTGTTGAAGCTAAACTGTCAAGGAAATGATAAACTTGACTTTAAACACGAAATGTGTAAACGCCTTGCTTATTTTTTATTAGTTCTCGATCATATCTAGCTCCATATGAAGTAAAAGCCACATTGTTATTGTATGTTCGAACGTTCTTCCTGAAATGTTCAGATTCTTCATCATTACTAACAAATAATCGCTTCAAAGCATACGTCATTTGAGGAGCAACAATGAAAATATCTCTTGATAAAAAGCAAAATGATGGGGGCTCTAGATAAAATCTTTTTGCATCACAATGTTTACAGCTTGGAATAACATGAAGTTGTAAGGTCTCAACAAATAAATTCTGCAAGGATGTTAACTTTGACGAAGAATGATGACATTTTATTCCTTTAAAGATTCAAAGAAAGGTTGATGACTTTGCACAGTGACAATAAAAAATGGAAAGAACACAGGTAAAAATATTTATACCTTGATTCTCAACAGCTATCATTGTGTCAGGTTGGATTGAAAAGGAAGATACGGCTGGACAATCTAAATTATGACATGTGATATTAGATGCTTGAACTATTAATATGTGATATTAGATGCTTGAACTATTGACTTTGCATGCAGAGTTTCTTTTAGTTAAAGAAAGGAATGAGTTGCATCGACATGATTAATGTCTAAATCAATAAATTGATTTTTTGCTAGTTGATTAATAGATTGATGAAAAGATTACCGTTAGAAGGTACGTTATCAATGGTAGGATGGTAAGGTTGATGAGTAACTGTTTGCAAACAAGAAATCAAAGTGACGTTTCTTTTTTTGCAGCGCGAGCTTTTCTAATTCGTCGTAGGAGTTCGTTTTTTTTCCCATTTTTTGGCATTTCAGCATACTTTTTATACCTTTTGGCATTTCTATCCATCTCTGAATGTAGAAAAGAGTTTAACGAAGATAAAGACGATTAATAGTAATTAATAAAAATTTTATTAATTATTTATTGGACAATGTTATATATATATATATATTAATAAGGTATTTTTTATATGTTAAAATATCCATACTAATAACATAAACGTTAATCTCTTACATTTAACAAAGCTATCTTTATATATATATATAATTTAGATATTTAAATATCCCTATTAATAACATTAATGCCAATATTTAACATTTAACAAACGATAGAAGCCAAATATTTTTAAAGGTCATTATAATAATATCATTGGAATAAAGTGTGACGTAGATAAAGGATTAGAAACATTAACGCTAATATCTAACATTTAACAAAGCCTTCTTTATATATACATTAACAATATATTATGTAGATATTTAAATATTAGTATTAATAACATTAACACTGATATCTAACATTTAACAAATGAAAAAAGGTAAAATTTTCAAAAAATCACCACAATAATACTGCAGAAGAGTTGATAATATCGCAAAAGAGTTGATGAAAAAGATAGAAAACAACTTCATTATATATTTTACTTAACATAATAATAATGATTCAAGAGAAAGATTAGCAGGATATAATGTTACACCTTTAGTTTTTGTTGTCAACCTACTTTTATTGTCAACTATATTAAGAAGTTCATGTAAGTAAAGGTTAATTCAGATAGAAAACAGTTGTATTATATATTTTTCCCAACAACAATGCTATAAAGGAAATGAAGAAATTACAAATGATAGATAAACAAAGGCCAACTCTTATTCACTAAAATGAAGATGTGATGCGTTTAATCTAGGGTAGGAAAAAGATTGATCAGGATAAAATGCAACAGGTGTAATTTACTGTTCTCACTTTGTCAAAAAGTCTTAAATTACGATTTCAGGCAACAGATGATGAAAAAGATAAAAATAACTCTATTATATATTTTAGACAGCATGTTATCTGTTAAAAAGTTAATGGAAGTAATTGTCGACATTATTTTAGACAATATATTATCTATTTAAAAGTTAATGGAAGTAATTGTTGAATGTCATGGGTGTGATATGTTAAGTCACACCCATGAGAGACCATTGAAGATTTGCACAAATGAATGCAATTTATGTTCTGTAACTCTATTAAGTGATTATTAATAAAAAAGTAAGATGTGATGTGTTTAATTTAAGAAAAAAGACTTATGAGAATACAATACGAAAGGAAAAAACATTAATCAGGACAAATTGTGAGATACGTAATTTACTATTTTTACTCTGTTAAAATGTCCTAAGTTACAATTTCTTGCATCAGATGATGAAAAACATAAAAATAGCTCTATTATATGACAACAAGTTAATGGAAGTAAAATGTTGAATATCGGGGATATGATATGTTAAGTCACATCGTTGAGAGAACTTTCAAGCACAAATGAATAACTAACGTAATGTGATGTATGCAATTTATGTTTTGTAACTTTATTAAGTGCATATAATCACTAGATAAAAAATTAACTAAACAACAAAACATATGATAATAGTAAGTGAGAAGTTACAATGGTTGATAAACAAAGGAGAACTCTTATTTATTCAAACAGAGAAGAAGGGACTGCAACATAGTGAGAAGGAAACTAAAGAAGAAAAAATAAAGAGTTAATAGTGTAGTTGTCGATATATAAATAGAAAAAAGAGCATGTTTTTGGTAAATACTAATGCAAGCTATGAAAGCTTCTGTTGGATAAATTACGCAAGATCAAATCTAAGCGCAGCGGAAATAATTTAAAATTTTTCCATAGAATCAACTTTAATAGAACTAAATTAGAATCATAAAACAAGAAATTGATAAAGTTATACTAACCTTTTCCGATTTCTTATTACAAATTTTCAATTCTTCGAAACTGTCAATTCCACGAGCTGTTCAATCGCCCGGCCTCCAATGGTATCCACAGATCCTTTCGGAGAAAACTCAAATCCAATTTGAGAGGAAAAATTGTAAGAAGTGCTAGCCTCACATTTTTCTAATTTTTCCTTTTATATGAAAAATCATATTTTTCATGTCCTTGGATTTTATCAAAATTACAATTAAAGTC
>JANQBM010019245.1:0-11727 GCA_025594535.1 Erythroxylum domingense | reverse complement strand
AAAGTGGACTGAGTCAGGCTAATTTTGTGATCACTTAAGTACCGAATTGAAAAAATCTTGCAAAATTGAACACTTTAGAATTAATTATCTCAAAAAAGTGTAACGACAAAATGTATAAAATAAAACAAAGGAGACTAATTGACATTTTTTACATATATAGTAAAATCATATATTTTAAAATCTAAACTTGACCCAAAGTTTGAATATTTTACAAAATTCAAACTCATCCCAAAATTCAATTAATTTAAGTCAAATCTTTTAACTTTTAAATTACGAGTCAGACTTGAGCAATTTTTCTAAACCTACGTCGACTTCCAAAAATCGAATCCAATTCAAAACTTGGTTAATTTCAAACCGAACCGAACCAAACCAAACCAAACTCCAATTACAATGCCTACTTTTTTACTTAATAATTTATTTATTCATTCACGAATAACAAGTTATAAAATCTCTCTTTATGGGAATCTACAAATGTAACTCAACAACAAAAGAATAAAGTTTTTAATAATATCTTATCTATCTTGAAATAAATAATAAATTTTTTGTATATATTAATTATTTATAGAATAATAACTATTAATTTTTTAGTATACATAGAGTGCATACATTAATTTGCAAATCTTATATTTTAAATAAATTAAGTGAATTCGATTCAAATAATATTTATAAGTATTACTATGCTTCCGCTCTTGAACATTTCTCTTCAAATTTGAAGTAAGAACTCAATCATTTTACTTCTTGAATCAACAGACTCTCACAAGAACAAGAGCACAACTCCTCTTACCCCAAGCGACCCTTGTCCAGGATTTGAGAGTGTCCAAGTTATAGTTTCAGGATCAGAGCTGGCAGGCAAGGAATGCTTGTAAATTACTTGAGAACAGTGGTTACTAGATTCGGACATCATAAGAGCTCAAGAATGTCAAGTGGCACAATTGAGGACCCTGGAAAGGGAGACAGATTGGACTCACTCTTCTTGACGAGAACGGTAAATTTGCTGGAAATATATAGACTAATATAATCACAACATTAATTTCATATTCACGATCATTAATCGAATTGTTTAATGTACATTTAATAACTTTAATAAGATGGTTAATAATTTACTAATTGTCTTTAAAACACATGGTAGTACCCTAATAATAAAAACGTTGACTCATTAAACTATAATTCATCACACCCTTAAAATGACAAAATTATCTTTTTTTACCCCTTAGGGTAAAACATGCTATAAAGAATAATATACGGTAAGATTGTAGAACAAGGCAGCAGTGGGTGTGTAGAGAAAATAGGGTCTTCTACCATAAGTTTCCCCTCTTTCACAAGATTTGTTAATATTGATAAGTTGTGGTATCCAAAATGGAGATAATGTACCAAAACTCCATGTCAAACATTAGAGATATGTTAATCTTATTGTGTAGTTAATGCTCCAAATAAAAAATAAAATGTAGACCTTGACTTTGTGATTATTGATGATAGCATTTATGAATAACAATTAGTATCAGAGTTTCATGGTCATTTGATTTTAGGGCTTGTATTTAGGTATAAACTCGTTTTTTCCAAATCGGTTTTGTGGCATAAATGATTTCGAAACGATGCATTGAAGGTGTAGAAACCGTTATTGGTTGTTGTTGTTGCCTTTTACCTTTGTTTTGGACAAGTGAATCACGATTTTGGGTGAGATGTTTGAAAATTTTTGAGGTTTTTCGTTAATGATTGAAATGGGTTAGACTTTCAAATTTGGGAGCACTTTTGGCTAAAATGGATATGAGAAATCCATAGAACATGAAAAATAGAAAAAAACTCCTCAAAAATTGTCGGAAATCAAAGGTTAGAGAGGAAGTTGCAGGACAGTCGAACTAACTGATATATATATATATATATAAATTAAAAAATATGTACAGTGGCGCATGGAGGCACATGCTAGGTCTTCTTTGGACCATTTTTTAATCATTTTGCTCCATTTTTTATTTTATTTTTTATATGTTTATGCACAAGATTAATTAGTAATTTTTATTTGATAATTCTAATTGATTTTAATCTTATTGTAGCATAAATATGATTACTTGTTGACAATAGTGAATACTTATTTTTACCGTCGTAAAATTAAGCATGTGAAACTATTTATGATGAGAAATTTTTTTAAAATATTAATATATGTTTAAAATTTTGTGTTTTTTCTCTAAAATAACATTAAGATCCATATGGGTAATTAATTATCCTGTCGGTAATTACTACTTAATAGGATGCTTAATATAATGAAAAAAATTTATCAAAATATTATGAACCGCACAATTTTTCTATCCTTTCGATAGTACATTGATGATTTGGTTGTAATATTCAATAAATTATTCTTATGTTTTAATTAGTTATATATTTTTTTAAGGAATTCTAACATGAATGATATAATTAATTTTAAGAAAAAGCACAAATTGCATGATTCTATTTTAAGATGCATATCATGATTATTACTTTTGGTTCTCATTCAACTTTAAACAATCCGAGAGTCTCTGCTATCTTGACGCTGAATAGAACGAACCACAAATAGTGGGTTGAATTTTTTACGATAAATTTGACTATCATGCGAATAAACTTGGCCTTAAGAATTGATGCACCACGTAAACTCGCTGATGATGCTACTGAGAAGGATAAGAAATCCTATGACTGGGAATACTCTAACCAATGTTGTTTGATGATTATAAGGTATCACATGGATAAATCCATTTGTGATAGTATTCCCGAGACTAATAGTGCAAAGGATTTTCTTGCTGTGATTAAGAAGTACAAGAAGTTCTTAAAGAACAAGAAAAATGAGTACTTAAACATACTTCATCACACCATTTACGATGGTGCAAGTGACATTAGAGCTCACATCTACAAACTCATGGGTTGTTACCATAAGCTTAAGGTTATGAATATAGACCTATATGGTTTGTGATGGGGACTCTTCCTTCAAAATTTGATTTGATCATATCAAATTATAATGTTTAGAAAGAGTAATGGACTATTGAGGAGATAACTGTTATTCTTGCCAAGGAAGATGATGACATGAAAAAGGGAAAGGCGAGAAATATCTCAATGATGACAAATCACAATAATTCTCAAAAAAGAAAGTTCACTTCTAATAGCTCAATTGATCAAAAGTCTTTCAAGAAGAAAGTTGTTAGTCTTAAAGGAAGTGGACAGACGGGCTCATCTTCTGTTAGTCAGAAGAATAAAATTTTCCAAGGGTAGTGTAACTTTTGTTAGAATTTTGGGCACAAGAAAGCTGATTGTGAAAAACTCAAAGCTCACATAAAGAAGAAAGGCAATTGTCTTGTGATGGTTTGTTTAAAGTCCAATATTATTGATGTGTCCTCAAATACTTGGTGGTTAGATAGTGAAGTAACAATTCATGTTAGAAATTCCTTGCAAAAACTGATAAATAGAAGAAGGCCGACTAGTTCTGAACAATATGTGTACATAAGAGACTATATCAAAGTCAAAGTTTAATTTTTTGAGATAGTTGGATTACAGTTGAATACAAGACATCTTTTGGTGTTACATGATGTCGCTTATTTACCCTCTATTAGGAGGAATTTAATTTCTGTATCTATTTTGGATAGACTAGGTTATAGTCTTCTTTTTGGAACTAAAAAACTGATTTTGCATAGTGACTCTCTTTTAGTAAGAAATGAAATTTATGTGAAAATTTATACAAACTTGAGTTGAATGATGTTACTATTGCTTCTTTCTCTTCTCTTAATATTGTTGTTGGTTCCAAATGTATGAGGTTGGATTTGAAATCTTCTACATTATGATACGAACATTTAGGTCATATTTCTAAAGACAGAATGAAGAGGATGGTAAAAGATGGTGTACTTCAAGATCTTGAATTTTCATATTTCACTGCCTGTGTTGATTGTATTAAAGGAAAGTTAACCGCCAAGATTAGAAAAAGCAAAACAGACAGGTGCTCAGAATTGTTGGAGTTGATCCATACTGATATATGTGGATCATTTATTCTACCTACTATGAGTAGTTATAAATACTTCACTTTTATTGATGATATTTTCGGGTACGATCATGTGGAGCTCACTAGAAAAAAATCTGAATCTTTAGAGTCGTTTAAGATTTTCAAGACAAATGTTGAGCTTCAAAAAAGAAAAAAAAATCAAGGTAGTTAATTTTGACAGAGGTGAAGAGTATTATAGGTATTATAATGAGAATGGAAGGAATTCAGGGCCTTTTGTTAGATACTTCCAAGAATGTAGTATTGAAGCAAAATATACAATGTCAGGAACATCTCAACAAGATGGAATTGCTGAAAAAAGAAACCACGCACTTCTTGATATGTTACGATGTATGTTGATTCATTTTAGTTTGCCAAAATTTTTGTGGGGTGAGGCGTTGAAGACAATTGCTTATATCTTAAATCAAGTACCTAGCAAGTCAGTCCTAAAGACGCCATATGAGTTATGGTCAAATAAGAAACCAAGCGTGCGTCATTTTCATGTTTGAGAATGCAAAGCAAAAGTGAGGCTCGATAATCCACAATTTAAGAAGCTTGATCCGAAAACTATTAGTGGCCACTTTGTAGACTACATCGTCTGATCAAGGGTATCTAGATTCTATTGCCCATCTCACATGACCAAAATTATAGAATCAAATAGAGTTGTCTATTTTGAAGATGAATTTGGTTCAAGTCAAGGGTTAAGAAAAATAGTATTTAGGGAAGAACGTATTCTAATCCCTGTACCTGTCACTTCCACTCCTACTGATGGCCCTATGATTAAACAGATTCTAGTAGAATCTCATGCTGAATCTCAGAATCAAGCACATGATAAAGTCATTAATACTGGGAATGATGACGTTGTCAGAAGATCGCAAAGAACACATAAACCTGTCATTCCTGATGAAAATGAGTTTGATGTGGGAGATAATACTGAACCAGTCAATTTTCAAGAAGCCATGAATAGTTCTCAATCTACGTTGTGGATGAATGCAATGAAAGATGAGTTGAGTTCCATGGTACAAAATGAAATTTGAGAGTTGGTTGAACTACCTAAAGATGCGTTAAGTTCCATGTTACAAAATGAAGTTTGGGAGTTTGTTGAACTACCTAAAGGTTGCAAACTCATTGAGTGCAAGTAGGTTTACAAAATCAAACATGACTCAAGTGGACAAGTAGAAAGATCTAAGGCTAAACTTGTGGCTAAAGGCTATAACCAGAGAGAAATGATTGATTTTAAAGAAACTTTCTCACCAATTTCTACCAAAGATTCACTGCGAATCATCATAGCTATAGTTGCTTATTTTGATTTGGAACTCAATCAAATAGATGTGAATACCACCTTCTTGAATGGAGATATGTAGGAAGATGTTTATAGGACTCAACCAGTTAGTTCCAAGATGACTGATAAAGAACATATAGTTTGCAAGTTCAAGAAATATATTTATGGGTTAAAACAAGTATTAAGGTAGTGGTATCTCAAGTTTGATATGGTTGTCACTGCAAATGAATTCAAAGAGAATGAAATTAATCAATGTATATATATGAAGTTCAGTGGGAGCAGTTTCATTTTTTTATTACTGTATGACATTCTACTTGCTTTTAATAACACTAATCTATTATTTGAGATAAAACAAGTGTTATTTAGCCATTTTGACATGAAGGATCTTAGTGAGGCCTCTTATGTCCTTAGAATTTAGATTCTCTGAGATAAAGCTAATGGGATTCTTCGATTGTCTCAAAACACTTAAATTGATCGAATCTTGAAAAGATTCAATATGCATTCTTGTTCTCCTGGAAAGGCACCAATAAGTGAAGGGTGACAAATTCTCAAAGGCCTAATGTCTACAAAATAATAAAGAGAGATGAAATGAAAATTGTTATTTATGTGTCACTTGTAGGCAGTTTAATGTATGCTCAAGTATGTACACGACCTGATATTGCTTTTGTTGTAGGCGTGTTGGAAAGATGCTCAAGTAATCCTGGACTTAGCCATTAGAAGGCGGCTAAGAAAGTCATAAGGTATCTTCAGGGCAATAAGAATCATATGTTGACTTATCGACGAACTAACACTCTTGATATAGTTGGGTTCAATGACGCTAATAATGCAAGATGTGTGAATGATAAAAAGTCAACTTCAGGCTACATCTTTATGATGGCTAGAGTAGAAAAGAGTCAAACAAACACTCACAGTATCCTCTACCATGGCGACAGAGTATATGGTGTGTTATGAAGCAACTTGTCAAGCAATACGACTGCGGAATTTTATTTCAGTATTATGTATTGTAGACTTTATTTTAAGTCTGCTAAAATTGTATTGTGATAACTCTGCAACTGTAGCTTTCTCTAAAAACACTAGAAATACTTCTCACTTAAAGCATATTGATATAAAGTACTATTTTGTTAAAGAGAAAGTCGTTAAATCTCTCATTACTGTTGATTATACGCATACAGCTAGCATTTTAGTAGATCTACTTACAAAAAGCTTACCTATATGTGTGTTTGTAGAATACGTCTCACGTATGAGATTGTTAGGAGCCTAGCTTGATAAAATTAGTGGGAGTTTGCTATTTTGTATTAAACATGTTAGTATTTTGTACGGATTGCTTATGACTTATTTATATAAATATGCATAATGATGTTTGTAGTCACTTCTTGTTAATATTGACATATGTATGTTGATGTATATATGTAGTTTGACAAAATGACAGGTACAAAAGGAGACAAATGCGTAGTTTCAGTTGTTGTACTGCATACATGTTTTAATAGTTATTGTTATATTTGAATATCTCTAGGGCCTAATTATATGTAGTATATATATCTTGTTGATATGATATTGCATATGATTTATTTGACTGCTTTTAGGTGATGGAGATTAGTATGGTGGTTTGATTATATTGTCCAAATGGGAGAATTTTTTAATATTTTTAAAAAATACATAATATATATCATTTATGAATAACAATTTTTTAATTTTTTAAATATTAAAAAAATAAATTAAAAAACTTGTTATTCATAAATGCAATCATCAATAACCATAAAGTCAAGATCAACATTTTATTTAGAGCATTAACTACACAATAAGATTAACAGCATTAACTAAACAATAAGATTAACATACCTCCAATGTTTGACATGAAATCTTGATGCATTCTCTTCATTTTGGACACTACAACCTATCAATATCAACAAATCTTGTGCAAGAGAAGAAGCTTATGGTAGAAGACTCTATTTTCTCTACACATCCACTGCCTCCTTGTTCCACAATCTCACCATATGTTATTCTTTATAACATGTTATATCCTAAGAGGTAGAAAAGGATAATTGTGTCATTTCAAGGATGTGATGAACTATAATTTAATGGGTCAATATATAATTATTAGGGTATTACCATAGGCCTTCAAATGCAATTAGTAAATTATTAACCATCTCATTATGGTTATTAAACATACGTTAGGTAATTCGGTTAATGGTCGTAAATATGGAATTAATGTTGTGATTATATTAGTCCATATATTTTTAACAAAATCACAAAGCTTTTCTAATAGATACACCTTCAAATGCAATTAGTAAATTATTAACCATCTCATTATGGTTATTAAACATACATTAGGTAATTCGGTTAATGGTCGTAAATATGGAATTAATGTTGTGATTATATTAGTACATATATTTCTAACAAAATCACGAAGCTTTTCTAACAGATACACCTTAGTTTTGTACAAGCAACTTAGATTTGAAACTAATCACTTTCATAACAATTGCATAGATTCAACAGATAAAGGGTATTTATGAAGAATGTAGAATACTTACCGTTTGCTTAGCAACACCACAGTTCGAGAGGGGAACCACAAGCATTCCGGTTTGTTGAAGGTAACCAGAGTTTTAAGCAAAACCTTCTTCATCGCCTGATTTTAAAAGGTATCATCGATCCTGGTGTGACACTACAGCTTAAATTGGTGTAAAAGTCCTGAAATACCATAATTAAACAAACTATGAGCATAATGTTGAAACAAACTATGAGCATAATGTTGTTAATATCAGCTCCTTGGCTCACTATGGGCGTATCAGATAGCCCCCATAGCTTCAATTTCTAATAGAGTCAGGTAAAGCTCAACCATGTTAGTCATAGGAAAATCCAAGCCTGATAAGATGCGATAATTAGTTCACCAGAAGTAAGTTCAAAGCATACCTCTATACCTCTATGTTAGTCTTCTTTTTTTAAACTGGCCAGTTACTTGTCTCTTGATAAATCCAGTCAGAGGCTAGATTCCTATTAGTTTCAATTTGAAAAATGATAGTGGTATGGAATTCACCGCCACGCATCAGGACTCGTAAAGTTCCCAACAAGTCCAATCACAATTAGACATTTCTTACCGAGTCACTGCACACTGCCAATATGGTCATCTTTACGAGCTTGTGGAATGCCTACATAGAACATAAGATATGAAATACTAAAAGATTATTGTTAAGGAGTAGAAACCACAGGAAAATAAAGTGAACTGAAAGCGGCCATCTAAATATCAGAGACAAATTGTAAGACCAACTAATCCCAGCTAGAAACTCTTGGTCATACCAAGCAAATGAATAAGCCAGTAAATTTAAATTTGAACCTTCATCCAGAAAACCGTCATGCCTGTAATGCAACTCCAAACAATGTTCCTTATACACTACATATACCGAACGCTTGAGGATGGCATGGATTAGTTGAAGCAAAGGTAGGCATAGTATTCCCGAGTTGCAACCAGGTATAACCTGGGAGCTTTTGATTGCCTCTTGTCATGTACTTGCGTATTCTTGCTACATCAGACCAACGTCCTTCAGAGGCATACAGGTTAGAAATAAGAGAATAAGTAACAGGCTTGTATGAATCTAATTCGACAAGCTTTTCTGCAGCCCACTTCGCATATTCTACTTCACCATGGATTTTACAAGCCCCGATGAAGGAATCAAAGGCACTTGATCTGTGTTTGATTGGCATTGAAGTCAAAATGTTAAAAGCCTCAGCTAAAAGACCGGCTCGGCCAAGCAAATCAACAATACAAGTATAGTGCTCTAAATCAGGGATAATTTGATACGTATTCTCCATCAAATTAAAGTAATGAAACCCCTCATATACTAATCCAGCATGGCTACAGGCAGAAAGTATTTCAAGAAAAGAAATTCCATCTGGTCTTATACCATCAGATAACATCTTCTGAAAAGTGTCAATACTATCTTTTGGCAGACCATGGAATGCATAAGCACCGATAAGTGAAGTCCAGGTAACAAGATCAGGCTCTATAACAGAGCCAAAACATTTAAGTGCACCAGTAATACTACCACATTTAGAATATGCATTTACTAAAGCATTTGCGACTGATAGAAATGTTTGAAATCCATGTTTAGTTACATAAGCATGGACTTGCATGGTTTCACAGAATACACATGCACAACCACATGAGCTCAGAATGCTTGCCAATGTTAGTTCATCAGGCTTAATCTCCTCTTGAAACATTTTATGAAGAAGCTTCATAGCCTCTGTCACGTCCCCGAGCAGCCCATAACCCACAACCATAGTGTTCCATGACACTACAGATCTAGTGGTCATCGCATCAAAAATTTTGCGAGCATCATCTGTATATTCATTCTTTGCATACATATCAACAAGACCACTAACCACTAGAACATCAGAATCAAAAGACAATTTTATAGTAAGACCGTGAATCTGAGTTCCTGATTCCCTGAAGCCCAAACTAGCACACGAATTAAGCAAACTAGAAAATGTGAAAACATCCCCAACCAAATCTCCCTGTCGCATCAAATTAAAAAATGCAAAAGCCTTTTCTGGCAAGCCATTCAAAGCATAGCAAGACACCATCACATTCCACAAAACCACATCTCTGCACGATACTGTATCAAAAACACAACGCGCTTCCTCCACTAAACTACATTTCCCATACAAATCAATCAGAGCAGCATTAACAAAGCAATTGAGCTCAAACCCCAATTTTATCAGTAAACAATGCAATTGTCTTCCAATCACAACATCATTTACCTCGATGCACAAACGGAGCAATCCATTAAGCGTTATAGAATCCAAATCTACCTCGTCCCGCAACATTCTCTCAAAGTAAAAGAAACCCATGTAGAGACTCGACTCATGTAAGCTTTCCCGATCAACATACCCACAAATAACCGTATTCCAAGTCACAACGTTTCTCACAGGCATTTCGTCAAGCAGCCCGTCTACGTCGAAAGATTCCCCGCATTTCACATAAACACCTAAAACCCTATTGTGCAAGGGCATCAGGTGAACCAACCCTGACTTAATGAGGTGCCCATGAACTTGTTTCCCTGATAAAAGACAACCCGATTCGGCTGCGAGTTTGAGGGCTTTGGAGAAGAAAGAATGTGCGGAACGACTATATTCCAATTGGGTTGATTCGTGGAGAGTCGCCGAGTCTCTAACTAGAGCTGGAACGCGAAGTGACAGTATTCGAAAGAGGGATGAAGTTGTGGCTCTTCGAAGCATGTTCGTAGTTTGCAGTTACAAGCTGCAAAGAATATTAGTGGCGCGAAAATTTAACGAGCATATCAAACGAACGGTGGGGATTTGAGAGAAAATGTACGGAAGCAGCTTAGGACCGTAGGATGATTGGTACAAGAAAACCAGGGAAGTTCTGAAAATTTTTATTTGGACTCAAATATGACCTAATGTTTCGCGGCCGTTTGGAAATGTTTTAATTGAATTTATTGACGAATTTGATTCAATTATATTTGTAGGATTGAATTAAATTTAATTTACACTATGTGAAATAAATCTATAAATATTAAAATTAAATTCAATTACATTGTTTGGAACACAATAAAAATGAATTCAACAACTTTATATGACCTTTTTATCCTTAACTAAAAATAGTATGTAATTAATATGTGTGTGTTTTGTAGTAATTTGTATATTTATGATGTGTATATTTGGAAAAAACTAAATTGAACTATTTGAGATGTGAATTGAATTCATAAAAAAATGAGATTTAATTACGTGGTTAAATTCAAGGCATTTCTTTTTTAGTATTTCAGAAGCATGAATTGAATTCAATTACATAAAATTAATAAATAGATTCCAGGCTCGTGATTGAGTTTGAGTTCGTCTTAAACCTGATTAGGGTTGGACACTGAATTCTGATAAAATTTGGACTAAATTTAAATTTAAAATGATGATATTTTTACTTGAAATTTTTTAATTTTAAGGTTAGATAATTTAAAAATGATATAAAATTCAAAAATTAAAAAAGTATCTAAACTGCACTCTAAATCCTATCAACTCAAATCCTACTTAAAGTAAGATTATATTCGAGACTCATGATTGAGTTTGAATCCATTTTCAAATTCGATTAAAGTCGGATGGCCTGAAGTTTGATCAAATTTAGATTAATTTTAAAATTTTTTAATTAAAAATTTTAAAATAGTGACATTTTAACTTTGAAAATTTTTAAGTAATTCTAATCTGATTTAAAATTCAAAAATTAAAAAAGTTCAAAATTGACTTTAAATCCTACCAATTCAAATCGAATCCATTAATTTCTAAACATACGCAAAATAAAATGGCATCCCTATGAATAGAAGAACAAGTAAAAGTTATAAAGACTATCATACATTAATATAGTTACTAGCAGATGTAGACTGCGCAATTGCGCAGTCCTAATCTCAAGTAATATGCCCACTTAGTTTAACTTTTCAAATTCTTATATTAATCA
>JANQBM010019203.1:0-11730 GCA_025594535.1 Erythroxylum domingense | reverse complement strand
TACGTTTATGTATTTATGAAATGACATTGTTTTGAACAACTATGCATTTGAAGCACAAAAATTGGCTTTTATTTCATGAGATAATGTTTTGAAAATTTTCATATGCATAACCGAGTCATATACTGTATGCATGTATTCTCTTTTGGCTTAGAGCCTTGGCACAGTTCCATTTTATCAGTTGGACCGATAAATAAAGACATAGTGTCTTACTTGATTTTAGTATTCAACATTTATATATGATTTTTTTATGATTGGTGAGGAAATGATTGGCCAATCATATGTTGGGCACAACTGATTTAGCGACCTCCATATCCTTGACGCTGGTACATAAAAGTCAAGTCCCCGTATCGACACATTTTTATGGGACTTGCGGGTGATTCCACAGTCAGGGTCTAGACACCGATGAGGTCATCACCTAGGGTCATGATGCTTTTGTCGATTATAGTTCGAACTCACCATGGATGAAGTCGAGCCAACATCGAGGATTGGTGGGTGTGCACGCTAGTTTGGCCGACTAATGGTGTCACATATGATTGTTTTGGCTTACCCTGATATTTGTTTTTCTGACAAGATTTGATTTATAAATGTGATGATTTTATGCTTTTGTGCATTGGAACTAGATCCTATGTTCACCGGATGAGTGAATTAATAGGCTAGGCCTATATGATTCCTAACCAATATACATTGAGTCATAAATTAGGCCTATGTGTTTCTATGTGTTGTATGTTCACCTTATGGGTTATCTATACTGTCTTGGTGTGTATTGTGTTCTATTCGTGACATATGTTTTTTCCTGCTCACTGAGTACATAGTGTACTCACCTCCCCCCTCCCCCCGCTTCCCAACCATGCAGGTTAATTTGGTGAGTTTGAAGTTCTGAGTGGATCGTGCTGTCGTTTGACATTTCTGGGATATTACCGCACGTAGGTAATTTCTGTTCTGTACTTTGTTGTGTAGTGGCTCATGATTATGTCGATATGCTGTATAATTTTATAAATTAACTCTTGTCTGTCTTATGGTTTGTAAATGACTTTATTTATGAACATTTTGTATTGTTGTCAAGATTGATATTCAGTTAGCCTTGCATAGTCGGGTTAAAGGTATTGTGAGTATCCTTAGCCCGGGTATGCGATTGTCATGTGCCCGATGTGGTTCTGGGTCGTGAACAAAGATGTTGGGCCTCCAAGGGGGTGGAATGTTAGATTCTCATATTGATTGGAGAGGGGAACGAAGTAGGCCTTATAAGGCTATAGAAACCTCTCCCTCAAAGACACGTCTTCTCGTTGGACAGGAAGAGCAAAACTGTGAGGGCCTGGATGGGCCAAGACCCAAAGCGGACAATATCTGTGAGCTGGTAGTTCGGACTGTTACAAATGGTATCAGAGCCAGTATCCGGGCTGATGTGCCAACAAGGATGCTGGGCTTCCAAGAGGGTGGAATAGATCCAGGCCTATGGGCCAGAAAGTACGTTGGGTCTCCAAAGGTATGGAATGTTAGATTTTCATATCGATTGGAGAGGGGAATGAAGTAGGCCTTATAAGGCTATGAAAACCTTTCCCTCAAAGACGCGTCTTCCCGTTAGATAGGAAGAGTAAAACATTGAGGACTTGGCTGGGCCAAGGCCCAAAACGGACAATATCTATAAGCGGGTGGTCCGGGTTGTTATATCTTTAGGTGATTGGTGGAGGTTTCAATGAGATTTTCAACCATAGTATAAAAAGGTTAGGTACTAAGTGATTTTTGTTTGAGGAAATGACATTTTGGAAACTTACAGCTTATTTAGTATTGAATACTTTAGTTACGATACTTAAAGCAATATAAGATTCATTAGGCTTGGCCTTATGGAATTAAGGCTAGAAAAGTTCCTTTTGTTTTGGAAGTAGCTAAAGAGTAGAGATGTTCCTAGATAATAATAATTTTTACTTAGAAATAATTACAAGTGATCATCTTCCAATTTAGCTTAAGTGGAGCATGAGCAAGTATAAATCCTTTAATTTCCACTTTGAAAAAGTATGTTTAAATCATCTTAAATTTAGCCATTTACTTAAAGAGTCTGATGAGGGAGCAAATATATAAAATCCATCTTAATTTTTGGCATGCAAAATTAGTTTCCCTCTATCTTTGTCCTTCAAGCTTGGAATAAAGACAATTTCAACCACATCAAAAAGACAATCAATAACAAATTGGAGGAGTTGATTACAACTAAAACTATTAAACATGTCAAACGATAAAATTAAAGTGTTGGAGGTTAAAATAAACTCATTTATGTTGTGCCAGTGATCTATACTGCAATAGCTTAAATATGGTTACAAAAACAAAAATGTATTCATGGCCATGTTAACAACAAGCTTAACAAAATGCTTCCTTTCATATTAGATGCCTCAATAACCAATGGATTAATGATCAATATAGGATCTATAAAGGCAATTACATTACTTAAGTTTATTCTTTAATTGGTTTGAGATTTCGGCATCAAATTTTGAAATGTGTCCCTTAAAAAATTTTCCTCAAAGATGAATTCTTTTTTACTAAAAGAGGTTTCATATAATGAAATCAAATATGTTTTCTTTCAAATGAAACTTGACAAAGCAATTGAATTCAATGACTTCATTATAACCTTCTATTAAAATTTTTGGTTGTTAGTTAGTAAGGAAGTTAGTGGCATTATGCTTTCTTTTCTTATTGATGTGATTTCTTTTTCTAAGGTAAACTATACTTATATCAACCTAATTCCTAAATTTTCCAATCCAAGAATATTATAGTTTGTATAAACATATATAAAATTGTCTGAAGCATTATTTCCAATTGCTTGAAAGATGTTATGAATTATGTTGCTGATGACTTTTAAATCATATTTACTAAGCTTTTAACCATAGAAACTAAAGAAACATTTTTTTATAAATTTTATTTGGAATAATTATAATTGCACAATCATAACTAAATAACAAAACCTTCTTTTATCATCTAGTAATAGTTTTTCAATTTGTAGAAGTTTTGAACTTTAACTTTCGAATTTTAACCTTAAGTATACATAAATTTTGAATTAATTATTTTTTTCATGTTGATCTTAAATTTTATTTTTACATTAATATCAATTAGACCTTATTTTCATCAACTTTGGAGAGTGAATAATATAGAGTCATCTTTAATAACATGTTTTAGTAGCTTAGAGGGGCTTGGAAAATTATAATTTTTTGGAAATTAAAAGTAATTGTATAAATTAATGAAGCTCTTGAATAAGATAAAATTTGATGCAAAGGCTCTTACAATTGGCAACTTAAGTGCTCACAACTATTAGGAACATGTTTATTTAAACTATTCATCTGTTACTATAAGGTCTCATTTGGCAACCAGTAATAAAGGAATCAGAATAAAAACTATAACGAGAATGAAAAGTGATAATCAAAATAAGAATGAAATTACTGAATATGCATGTTTAATATTCAAGTACTAGAAATAGGATTATAGAAGTTAACAATTATACTAGTGTTTGGTATCAAATATTAAAAATGGTAATGAAAATTTTTTACTTAATTTTAATTATTATGTGATTGATTTTTAAATAAATAATTAAAATGTTTTGTATTATTATTATTTAGCAAAAATTTGTATTTAATAAATAAATAATTAAAATTATTTTTAGTAATTTAATAAATTATTAATTTTTAAATAATTATGTATTATTTTTATAAGAATAAAATTTAAAAACCATAATGAATTTATTTTATAATATAAAATTATTGAAATAAAATAAAATAAAATAATTTTGATAAATTAAATAAAATAATGTGCTATGTTGATAATAATATCCTAATAAGAATCAGTAAAAATGACGTATTGTCTAAATAAATAAACTAATCTTAAATTCGGAAATAGAGAGTTTCGGTTAAGAGGAAATACAAAGAAAAAGAGAAAAGAAGTTATGTTTGTCAACGACTTTTTATTTGCTATTCCTGATTATCCGATTCCAAGTTATAGGTGTCTGATATCTGATTCCAAGTTATATCCACATCTACCTTGGAAATAAAATTTAGGATTGTTTAAATTCATTCTAGATTTGTCAATCCTTATCCTATCCATTATTAACAACCAAACAAGCAAAAATTAAGAAATGCAAATTACATACTCATTCCCAAGTCTCCATTCCTGATTACCAAACGTACCCGAAGTACTAAAACTTATAATTTTATCTTCTTTCATTATCCTAGTCTGTAGAAGTTTTAATTTTGGCTTAAGGGTCAAACTTTTTCTCCACGTTAGATATAGGAAATTAACATCACCAAATAATATAGTTGATTCTGTTGAGGCTTGCTAAGTTTTTCTATTTATCTTTATTCTGTGCACCATTTTCTTATCATTCTTCTTGTTACAAAGCTTTGTTTTATAATAGCCAAAATGTTTTCTCTTATCCAAGCTAATATGCTTTAGAAAAGACTCTACCAATATGGACTTTTAATCTTAAAAATTCTTTCATTCTTTTCTCTGCAAAAAATATAGATATTGAGTCCTAATGCAATCTTGAATAGGTTATAATCTTCTCTTTTCAGATGTTGTCTCTTTAAACCAAAATACTATTTTCTCCTAACCATCTTCATTATATTGGTGGTTGTACAATTCATAAATTCTTGACCATAACCTTTTAGAGTAATTACATTTGAAGAAAAGACGATCTCTAAGTTCTTGCTTTATATTGTAAAGCTTGTAGATTAAATTTATACCTAGAGATCCTTTGATTTTGTCTAAAGTGCTTAACCTATTTCTGATGGTAAGCGATAATATAAAGGATATCTTGAGGGAATATTTTTAGACCACACTAGCTTGCTTTATTGAAACCTACTTGCTAAATTCCTAAAAACTTCGTAATAAGAGTTGGTGAATTGTCCTGATGCATATCTTTGCCACCCTATGATGTTCTTATTGCCAGGTATAATTGCCTAAATAATGGAAAAGCATTTGTACTTAAGATACCATTAATTGCCTCTTATAAGCTCATTAAACTTAGCTTTGAAGTGAAATGTTTTAGGGAATACATAAAAAGAAATTTTTTACACCAATTATCGAACCTAAGCCATGTTCTTTCACCATTCCCAATTTTATGCTTAATTTCCTAATAAATATTTTCGTTTAGCTTGAGAATTTACATTATGGTCTAAGAAGAGTCAAACCTCAACTTGATTTCCTATAAACATAGACTCTACAAGTAATGTGAGTAAACCCATCGTACTTAGAGAGTTTCCTTATTCGTAAGGAGTCTCCCAATCCTTTTGTACAGTAACACTTTACTGGTAATAAGTATTCCCAGACATTTGAAAATGAGATTTTTTATCTTTAAATAAAATATAGTGGAGATTCATTAAGCTTATAAATTTGCTCTAGTTGATAATAACATTGTAGATTTTGTCCTTACTGATGTTGAGGCCTAACAGTTTGTTAAATACGTAAAGTGAATTCATTATAACTCTAAATGATTTATCATTTGCCTTGCAAAAAATAAGTAAATCATATACAAAGGAGAGATTAAAGACCCTTAATTACCACATTTGTTATTAAATTTGAAGGAGGCATCCACTCTAATGATATAATCAGTGAGCTTGATCAACATTTTATTACAAATTAAAAACATGTAGGATAATAATGGGTCTTGTTTTTCTCCTTTCCCTCTTTTAAAAATGTGGTTATTCTCCATTCACCAAGACACTAAATGAAGTGGTTATAATGCATTGTTCAATCCAAGTGATAAATTTTATGAAAAAATATAATTTTATAAACTTTATTATTTAAAAAGAATTATTCTAGTAATCAACATCACTTGCCCTTCAATTATAAGTAACGTTTTGCTTTAAATTTGCACTTTTATATTTTTTTAGTCTTTTTTTAGCCTTCTTAAATCATAGACACACACTCACACATTTATTTATTCCCTTTGGTCTATTTTAGTGTTGTTTGGCAACATATATGGCCCTTTTAGAAAAAAGTTTAGCAAGTTGTCCAATTTGAATTTCCATGTTATGGATGGATGCCTAATGATTTCAAAGAGATGCTTTAATACTTCGAAAGCAAGCCTCAGATGCAGTAATGATTTTTTTTATAAGCTCCTCAAGGCTTGTCTTCTTTCTTGCTTTTTTTGTTTTTAAAATTAGGATGGAGATCTTTGCCTCTATTTTTCTTGATTATTCCAAGAAAAGTTAGGATAGTTTCTCCACCTTAAAATATAGATATTCCCATAGGGATTATTTTAAGGCTAATTTCCTATAAAATTAACCTTTTTGGTTGGTTATCCCATTTTTTTAGGTACCTAACATTCATAATTAGGGTTTCTGCCACCATAAATTTCACAACTCATCATTTATGTCAACTAAGCTACTAAAATTGTATTATCAATATTCTTAATTAAAGCTTCCAATTTAATCTCTATTGTTATCGCCATATTAACATCATAGATACCTCTTAATTTAAGCTTTGACCATAGGTTCCCCAATTGATAGTTGTTCATAACTATATTTTTAATCAACTTTTACACTTTCTTAGGAGTTTTAAAACAAGTGGTCCCACTCGAAGATGCATCAATCTACTACTTAGATGGGTAACCTAATACACTATAAAATGTCTTATCTATAATCTCAAATCAAGTATATGGTGTGGGCAATTTCTTAATAGCTCCTTCCATCTTTTCCAAGTATCATACAATGTCTCGCTCTCTAATTGTTGAAAGGAAAAGATATCATTCATGACTTTGTTCTTTATGTTAGAGGAAAATACCTTGTTAAAAACTTTTCGACAAGAGCATTCTAAGTGAAAATAGATCTAAGAGGCAAATATTTAGTCACGATTTAGCTCTAACCTTTATTGTGACACAAAATAACCTTAATCAAATGGCATCCTCTAAAGCTACATTAATCTTGAAAGTATCATAGATCTCTAAAAAATTTGTGTTGTATACATTTAGATCCTTATCCTACTCAATTTAATAAACCATTTAAATCATAATATGATTGACTTTAAAATTATTAGCCTCCACTTTTAGCATATTAGTACAAGATTGTGTCTCCATAAATGAAATTCTTGCATAATCTCCTATAATATATTGGTCATCTCTATTCTTCCATTTTTTAGTAGTTATAACATTAAATACCTAATTCCTGAAATTGAAAAAACAATACAAGATCAAAAAAGAAAGTCCTAAAATAAATAAATAAAAACAGGAAAAATGATTAGATTAATAAAAATAAAATGTTCCTAATATTCTAGTCCTCGATAATAACTCCAAAAGCTTAATTTGTTGCTTTTAAATAATACTAAAGATCAACCAAGTAAGTGCATATATCATTTTTATAGTATAGTCTAGTGAATACGAGTGCTAAATTTACAAGGATTACAAGTAATAGTACTAATCATATTGCTATTATTTAATATAAAAATGATTAGTTTAAAAGAAAAGTTTAACAAAACTAAAATAATTTAATCTAAAATGATATGAATGGAATAACCCAATGATAATTAAGATCCAGATATAGAATCTCCTATAACTTTTATGATCATAAATTTATTTTAAGTATTAATCCTAGTTTCTTAGACCGATAGAAATTCAAAGTTACAAACACATTCTTTCTTAAGAAATACAGCCCATATCCTTTAGTCGATTGATTGAAATCTCTTTTTAATCAAAATCTCTAAGAATGCATCAACATGTTATATGAATTTCGGTGATAGATTTGACTCTATCCTAAAAGATCTATGTGATCCTATTTATAAGAGTTCATGTAACTTTTATATTCATTCCATTTATTTATACATATCATTTCTTAATCCCTATATATGAAATCTAAAATTGAATCAAAACAGTGACAACTTTCAATTCAAATACAAGAAGTAATTATGAATAATTCACACATAAGCTAGGTCTTTTATTAAATCAATTGATTAATTTTATAGTCCATCCCATCTAGATCTATCATAGTTTAGTTCATGCTAAGAATGATAATCGAGAAAGAGAAAAAGATAAAAGAAATCATTTTGATGGATTTTAAAATTTTCAGTTCTTTACTTGAATCTTGATAGAATCCCCCTTTCTTTCCTCTAAAGTTACTCCGTCCTTATCTTAAGACACTCTAATTTGGCTATATACTATTCCTATCCTTTATAATAATACCCTTCATCTTTTATATCCAAAAAAACATAGAAAATCAAAACTAAATGGTCAATATAGGTTAAACAAACACAAACCTATGTTGGTACCGCGTTGCTTAGTTACTCGACAAACATATATCTTTTTCTAATAAACGTAACAAACATGTATCCAATATAACGCCTTGTTTAGCCCATTTTGTTTCCTACCCTTTTTACATAAAAATTCCCACTAAAATAGGTCCCAAACATAAATTTATATTAGAGAACACAAATTTATATTGTGGAACAAAGACCCATGTTGTACAATTTACCCCAATTAGATCCAACTTGACTTTACACTACTCAAATTCATTATTATTTATTATGAAGCTAAAATAAGGTTTGAAAACAAAAGGTAAGCCATATTAATTACCAAATCCTATTTAAAAAATCACCAAAATTTAAGCAAAATGCTCTTAAAATTGTGCTAAGAATGTATTTTAATTAACACTTATCAGTAGAAATAGTACAACTTATTCTAAGAATGCTTCCTTGAAATTTAGTAAAGAATCATAAATATTCTACTAAAGGCAATGAAAAGGTGACAATAAACAACTAAAACAAATCCAACTAAGTAGGCATGTATTAAAGAATTGATAGCTATCTATAATAACTTTTATACACTTTTACTTTGGTAGACATACCTATGATGGATTGTTAATCTGTGCCTCTTTGGTTTTCTTGAAAGGTTTTCGTGAGTATGTAGATGAATTACTAGTAACTGATAAGAAGTTGGTTGAAGGTTTGACCTAAATCTCCCAAAAAACCTTAACTACTCCCATCTTTCTTGTGATAGGTTTGCAAGATACAAGTTAAGGTTTTTACACAAATCACTCACAAAAGCATCAACTTAATCTTTCCTTTGAGAGTTATGTAAAGAAAGACTATGGTTTTAACTCGATGCATCCCTCTAAAGCTTCATTAGAAATATTCTTAAGGAATATTTTATGTGGTATATAATTGTCATAAAGAGGTGAAGCATCACTTAATTTTAATCATTAACATAAGGGAATATCAAATAATCATCCTCATGGATAAGGGGATCAATGTGCTTGATGGATCACTAACTCCATCTTTAAAGAGTTTTTAGAGAGAGAAAACTACCACAATTTTTATAACAAACTTATCTTCTTAAGTGAATTCCAACATTAATGTGATCAACCAAACTTATCTTTTCCCAACAAGTAAGTTCAAATATATTTTCTATTTACCAAATTATAGAGAATAACAAGGATAAATGAGAAGCTCAATGAGTGATGTTAGTAGTTTTAGTAGGTTTAACTTAGGTAGCTATAATGATGTAAGATCTATAACTTCAAAATATAGGAGTCATATACTTGCATCTATTAGGTATATCAAAACAATATCTACTTCCCTTGTAACAACTAAGCTTCTCCTCAAAATAATAAATTAGTCTTGCTCAGTCAGATTTGGAAAAAAAACACTGTATTCAAAATTCATTATTAGACTCTATATTTGGGGACTTCAATAAGAACTTCAAAATGTGCCTTTACCCTGATAAATTGCATAAAGCTGACTTTGAAAAGATGAAGGAGAAGTTACACATCCTTAATGAGATGTTTGGATTCCCAGTTGATAATGAGTGTATGTGTTATCTTCGACATGGTAAGGTAGGGTTACTGAGATGTTTAGATTCCCAGTTGATAATGAGTGTATGTGTTATCTTCGACATGGTGAGGTATGGTTTTACTATGATGCTTTCAAATGTTAACTTTAGTTTCCTCTCCATCTTGTCATTTATAAAATATTAAGTGACAAGCTTGAGCTCCATTTGTTTGCATCCATATGCTTAATGTATATTGTCTGAGTTGATTGCTACCTACCACATCAAGGAAGTACTCTTCGGTCTTGAATTTTTCAAGTTCATGCATTCCTATAAAATTATAAGGATAAATAGTGAGTGGTATAATATGAGCACAAGGTAGAGCCAACAAATGATGATGATTTTGAAGGGGCTACACTTAAGAAGGAAAAGTTTGTAATTTTTCCAATATAATAAATTTTTGGTCATTCAGGGTTGTTTGGAGAGGTTTTAATGAGAGTTTTTCCCAATTGGATAGGGGCAATTCATCCTTGAATTTTTAATCCCAATGACTTATAGATCCTAACAACCTTTTATGGCCTCGAGAAGAACCATTTAGTAAACAAATCTTAATCAAATTAAGGTTTTCTTATATAAAAGAACATTATTATAGGTTTCTTTCTTTTTTTTATTTAAAATTTTTAGCTTTCTTATTGACATCCTTATTATATTTGCTATATCCATGAACACGATGAAAATGCTAGCTAGGCCCAAGGAAACAAAGGAGGGAGACCTTCTAATTTTATCTCCCATAAAAAGGAAGAAGTAAATGGTTATATACAATAATAAGGTCACACTTATCGAGCATACTCTCCTTTTTAGCTCCACCTTTATCTCCTTACCTTTACCTCCTCATTTTTCTCACCAAGAGGAGAATGTGGCCACCCTCCTTATTCTTCGAGGAAGAGTGCTTCTTCATTAACTTTAACCTAAATAAGACTGATAATGGTTTTAGGTAAAGGACATACTTTTCAACTATATTCGCATATTTATCGAAAAGCACCTTAGTAGAGTAATATTTACTTAAAATTTTTTGTTTATTTTATTTTTGATAGGTTTGACTTGTCTTCTATTTTTTTAAGATGTCATCCTTGTATTTATGGTCTTCAAAAGACAAGCCTAGGAACTCATCAAGGAGGAGGACATTAAGAAGGCATATATGAAAGATTACAAAGACCTCAGATATGTAAGAAGGAGGAGAAGGTTACCAAAGGGAAACTATTCAAGCATCTCGACGAGCTTAAGAAAAAGGTTACAATATTGAAGGGTAAGGTCATATTCCTGAAAAGCAAGAAGGTTAAGCTTCAAGCATAGGTGACTAAGATGCAAAAAGACAACTTTAAGTTTGACCTTATCCGCAATTATTGTAGTTCCAAGTTTTTAATAATTGGAAATATGATGATATCATTAGTGCTACATGATAATGTTTAAAGCTTGCAAGAAAATTATAGAAAACAAGTATTTATGCTTATAATTTATAGACCTAGATATTATTGATGCATCTAGTGATACCTAGTCCATTCAGATTTCCTAATGAGTTTTGTAGCCTTGATATGGAAGTTGAAGTCATTAGCCTTCTTAAAGAAGAATCAACCAATCTTGATAACAATAATCCTACTTCATTTGATGGTGGCCCCTTTCAGTTTAGGCATTCAGTTTCCTTATGTTTGTTATTCTCCCACCCCTCATTATACAAGGGTGTAAATATAATGATATTTGGATATATAACCTTCTATTTTCTATATGAAATCTCTTTTTAGTCTATATTTGCATATGTTCATGAATAAGTATATTCAAATTCCTCATCAGGCTTATAAAGTCTAACTCTAACTTCCTTATCATATTTATAAAAAAATTGAATATGATAAACTTCTAAAGTCTAGCTTTCATGTAACACCCCACTCCCGCAAAACCCGAACCCGATATCGACAGTGATACCCGGATCCGTGCCCCGCGAGGGT
>JANQBM010019138.1:0-11734 GCA_025594535.1 Erythroxylum domingense | reverse complement strand
CACCTTGTTTTATTTGATTTTAATATTTTTAAAACTTTAATTTCAATTAAATTAGTTTAATGGAGATTAAATTAGTTTATATTTCTATTAAAATTGAAAAAGTGTTTTTTCAATTTTTGAAAATTATTTTCAAGGGTAATTTTTATTGAGAATATTTTTTTAATTTAGTTTAATTTCTCAAGAGTTGAATTATCAAATTAAATTAGATATTAAATCAATAATTAAAACTAAGCATCAGTTTTAAATAATTTCCTTCATAATTAGATTATGTTTGAAATTATAAATATAACGAAATTATATTATTTTGATAAGACCAAAAATTTTTAAAATTTTAAATCCCTCAATTAAATATTAAGTACACATTTAGAATGTGATTGTTGCCTTTCATTATTTAAGAATAAAATCAAAATTCTATTTATTACTTAGTTTGTTGAGTAAATTCAAGGTCACTTTAATCCGAATATTTTTTATCTTAAATTAATGGGTCCTACTTTACTAAACTTGTATAAATTGGATAAGTAAACTCATGATTAAACAGATTGAGAGGCAAGGTTGGGAATAGTATAGATGATATATTTTAGCAAAGAGCTGTCACTTAACAGTTCTAGGAGTCAAATGAGATGTAATTGATAAAGATGTTATCCACCTAATTTAAATTTAGTTGGTTTATTGAGAAAACTAAAGAACAATTATTTTTTAATGAAATCCTAGTCTATTAGTAAATTATTTGACAATTTCTCAATTTAATAGTATGAGCTATTATTTTGAATAAAATAGTGGAAGTAATCAAATATTTTTGAAATCCTTATTTTATTTGATTTTGGATATAAACTAATACTTTTTCCTTTTATCTTTTTCGGTTATCTAATCAAAAGATGAGTATGAACTTGAAATTAAAGAGCATTGTGGATGCTAATAAGCTTATTGGACCTAACTTTTCATATTTTTTTGAAACTTGAGAATAGTTCTCAGGCAAGGAAAGAAATTATATGTTCTTAATACTCCTACTCTACCAAAACCTAGTTTAGATGCATCTAATGAAGTTTGGGAAAGGCATCAACTTCATATTGATGACGTTGAGCAAGCCATATGTGTGATATTGGTAAGCATATGTCTTGAGCTTTAGAGACAACATGAGAATATGGATGCGTTTATTATGATTCTGCATCTCAAGGAATTGTTTGGTGCATAAAGGAGGATGGAGAGGTATAAATTCTTTAAGACGTTAATTTAATGCAAAATGGAAGAAAGATCTTCATTCAACGTACACGTGCTGAAGATGATTAGGTGTATTGAAAAATGAGTCCAATTAGGTTTTGTCATGGACCATGAGTCGAACATTGATCTGGTGTTGCAGTCTCTTAGCTCAAGCTTTTCAAAGTTTGTCATAAACTTCCATGTGAACCAGAAGGAGATGTCATTGCCCGAACTATTGAACATGCCCAAAACTACAATAAGGTTCCTTAAAAAAGGAACCTAGTTTTGTACTTATTGTAGATTCTTCTAAGAGCAAGAAAAAGGGCATTAAGAAGAATAAGAATAAGAAAGAGAAGGTGTCAAGAAGACCAAAGGAGGTGTGAAAAAAAAAGCAATGACAAGGGCACAAACTTTCACTATGGAGTAAATAGACATTGGAAAAGGAACTGCCCATCTTATCTTGCTACCTTAAAAGATAAGAAGCTTAAGGAAGTTGTCTCTTTAGGTACGTTTATGATTAAGATCAATCTTTCTACTTATGTTCCATATACTTAGGTATTAGATATTGGATGCGGTCCCCATATTTGTAATAATATGTAGAAGTTAACATAGAGTGGATTGTTGAAGAGAGTGAACTGGACTTACTTGGCAATGGAGCAAAAGTTGTTGCATTAGCTATAGGAACTTCTAGTTTAGCTTGGCATTATGACCTTGTACTAAAAATATATAATTTTTATCATGTTCCAGTTATTAGAAGAAACATCATTTTTATTTCTTATTTGGATTTGAATGGATTTGTCTCTATTATTAAGAATAAGAGTTGTTCTTTTAACATACTACTTCCATAAAGCATATGCCCGAACATCCAGAAAACATTCAAGAACATATCCTATGAAAATTTCATGTTAAAGCAATTACATTAACTTATTCTGGCATCACAAAAAACATAAGTATTTCCAAAGATTAAAACTATTAATTTCATCCACAAAAATAAACTTACTTATATTGTCATACATCTTAGAATCCATGTTTATACATAACATAACACTTGGGAGTTTACTAATCCATACAAAATGTTTAATATGAAATGAGAACCTAAATAACACATCCTAACTGGACTCCTCAGTATCAACTGAGTATAACTTTGAGCCATTCTTATTTCTAAAATTATCAATATTAGATTTCTATTATACCCCTTAGAAGCTAGGTCTCCCTTGTACCTGAAAGCCAACATTGCAATTTTGATGAGTTTGCGAACTCAGTGAGTGAACCATCATCGATGTGGTCACTCATCTCTAACACAAGAACAATTAATAATCCAAATCACAAGCAATTTATATAATCTAATATTGAATATTACGTCATGTTTCAACACGTACAACTTATATACAATATTTCACTTCACTATTTTAGAACAATCCAATAATTCAATTCAATCATCCATATAATAAATATCAAGTTGTATAGGCGAATGAGCATGTGACTCCATTCATTTTTTACTCTATTGTGACTGGGCATCTATTTACTGTCTCATATCTACTATAGATACCAGGCTCATTTCATTTACTATACCGTACTTATTGTGGATACCAGGCTCATTAATAATTGAGCCTGTGACTCTTTCTGCACATTTATGAGTTTTAAGCTCTTTTTCACTCTGGTCACTCCATCCATAACTCCTTTATCTGATCATGCATAACAAGGTAATGGAATGCATCAATTCACAAAATATGCTATTAATAACTTTCATTTAATATGCACAGTCATTTATCACATTCATCAGATCTGAGTCCAGCATTTAACATTCAGTTGAGAATACGCTTTCCATGTTCACATACAATTAGAAAGCACTCTCAATATAATCCTGAATATCAAACTCTTTAGGCCATCATTGTCTGAAATTCTCACAATCATATCAATACCAGTTCAATAACTAAAATTAAAGTAGAAACAAATCAATCATAATTAGAAAACATCTAGGTTAACTCACAGTATGCTCCAAAAAAGCTATTGCCTTAATAACCTAGCAATGTCTAAATGTAAACGTTTAATTTGTGCTCCTTTAGTCATATAATACACATATATTGTTCACACATTACTAAGTTGATCAATCATATAAATATTCAATCATGCACATATATATGTGTCATGTTCGATGCATGCTCAATTGACTTTTCCGGATATGTATCCTTAAATACATATCTTAATCATTCATCCATTATAACTTTTATATAACTAGTTTAAAATTAGGTTTATACCTCAAAGAAACTTGATTATTCTAAATTCATCAATCATACATTCACCAATCCTTTTCTAGCATTATATAATCACACAAAATTTCCAAATCTCATTCATTTATACCTAATACATCTTACTCATATCCTTTGGATTACAATTGCATTCCTAAGAACACCTTTATTCATTTAACAATTCTTAATTTTCATATTTAGATACATTGATATCAAATGATCCTTTCCTTAAGCTATAACATCAATTAACAACCTAAACTTATCAAACCATTAACCAATTAATCAAACATCAATCTAGGTTCATTTTAAGTCTCAACCAAGTCCAAATGCCCCAAAGTAAAGTAACTTATCCTTAGTTGGTTCAATTTTTACACGAAACAGAAAGTTTCATTTCCAAAACATTGCCCGTGATTGTGGAGGTCCTTTCCACGATCGTGGGATGATTGAACCAAGTGTTCACTCTATATTCTTCTTTAATTTCTCTATATTTTAACTTCTTCATACCAAATTCCAAACATCTTCTTAATAGTTCATTAATTATACTTCAATTCCTTATCAATTTCACCTCAATCCCAACTCAAAATTATCCATACAACAACTTATAAACTATTGTTTGATATGCACTCAAAAACAAAACATGATTGTATCCATTTATTCATCAAATTCCAGCACACTTTATCATCAACATCATATACAATCCATCATTATAATCTTTCTATTAAAGCTTTCCATAAAGAACAACACTTTACTTCCTTGTTTCAATGAAAAGCCTCCTCAATTCATCAAGTTAACCTAGTCCTCTAAGCTTACAAGATCATCACAAATTCAAGGTGGAATAGGTTGGGTTTTAGCAATAAGATGAAGACAACAAAATATTGGAGTGCAAAGTGTAGAATTTTTGAAAACTCACAGTTGTGAGGGTTGGGTGTGAGTAACAATAAGAGAAGAAGAAGAAAAAGATGATAGCATGTAGAAAAAATGAAAGAGAAGATGGGTATGTTATGTGTGTGTGTTGTGTGGGTTAGGTGTGTGGAAACTATCATGGCACTTGTCATGTAAAGAACTAAGCTACATGTCTTCTACTTATGCTACCAAAATGTCACTTAAATACTTAGTCTATTTATCGTCCAATCTTTAAGCCATTTTTCATTCAATCTCCAATGCATTTGTCATCCAATTATCTAAGCCATTTGTCACTAAATCCTAATCCCACGTCTCTTATTTCTACTGCCATGTGTCAACTTTTCTTGTAACACCTCACTTCCACCGAGCACGTGCCCGAGCATCTCGAGGACATTCACGCACATGCCCTGTGAAAGCCATATGTTAGAGCAGTCACATTCACTTATATGGCATCATACAGAATAACACATTATCTAAAAGATCAATCTCACATTTCATTAATAAAAAATAATTTTCAATGTAGCTTTTCATTAAATAATTCATATATATACAGTATCAAAAATACATAAGAGTTTACTACTCTTACAACGTGTTCTACATGAAATGAGAACTATACAAAAGATTCTAACTAAACTCCACAATCTCAACTGACCGACCTTTGAGTCATTTCTTGAGGCTAAAAAAGTAGGAACTATACTTCTTCTAAAATGTCTTAATAGCTAGGTCTCCTCTCTTATACCTGAAAAGTCAAGTTACAATTTTGATGAGTTTTGTGAACCCATTGAGTGAACCATCATCGATGCGCTCACTCATAGCATTCACAATGGAAATTCACATTTTAAATTTCAAAGATAGTTTACATAATCATATATTGCACATTATTTCACAATTCAATTTCATTGCAGTTCAGACAACTCATTTCTAGTTTTTAATTTAATACATATCAAATTATATATGTAATGCACATATGACTCACTTTCAATTATTACTTTGTTGTGGCCGAGTGTCTTTTTAACAGTCCTATATTTATTTTGGATACCAGGATCATTGATAATTGTCCCGTAACTGTTTTGGATACTAGGCTCATTTTACATATTGAACTTATGGCTTTTATACACGTTATGAGCTTTGAACTCTTTTTTACTGACTACTCCGATCACAACTGCCTTTACCTGATCATGCATATCATGTAATGAAATGTATCAAATCACATATATATAATCAATCACTTTCATTTAATTTACACATTCACCTTTTTACTTTTTCATTGGACATAAGTCCGACGTTCAACATGTTTGTTGAGAACACTTATTTCTTTCAAATTCATATACAATTAGAGCACTTCCAATACATTACCAATTATCGAAGTCCTCGGACTATCAATGTTTGGAATTATCACATACACATGAGTATCAGTTCAATAATTGGAATTTAAGCAATTACAATCAAGTCTAGTAAGAACATCTAGTTTACTCACAGTACGCTCCAAATAGCTATTGCCTTGACGTCCTAGCAATGTCTAGATGTTGTCATTCTATTTACTCTTCTATAACATGCAATACATATATTTATACACATTACTAAATTTCTCAATCATATAGGTATTCAATCATACACATATACATATATGTTTTGTACAATATATGCTCAATGACATTCCTGAGTATGTGTCCTTAATCATAAGTCTTGATCATTCAACCTTTATCACTTGGATATGTCTAGTTTACACTTAGTTTTATACCTTAATTAACTAAACTTAAACATATCAATCACTTTATCGATTCATCAAGTATCAACTAGGTTCATTTCAAGCCTAAATGGATCATAAGAAAGTATATTATCATTAGGTCTTTCAAACATCATTTAAAAGATAATATTTCACTTAATATGCTAGCCTACAATCATAGTGGACCTTCACACAATCGTGACAAAAATTTATGCAACAGGCCACGATCGTGGGGACTCTACCATGATCATGATAGAACCTAAATAATCCAGACCACGATCATGGGGACTATGCCATGATCGTGCTCTGCCTTTTCTTCCCTCATTTTTCCATGAATTCCACAAACATAGAGACATCGTTTACTCTTCAAGTTTTCTAGAATTCATACTTACTTATGAAACCTTATTTCATGCTAATCTAACTACCATATTAGTTACATTAAAACTCACAAAACTTTTCTTAATTGATCCATTAACCATTCACTTATCCCTACTATACATGCATTCCTAACTTTTCCAGATTTTACTATTTCGTAATATATCAAATAAATCATCTCCATAGTTCATCATTTAGACTTCATATCCTTATCATTTTTAACCTCAATTTTAACTCTGAAACATCCATGAAACAATCCATAAGTTATTGTTTATCAATAGTAAAATAACATAAAATGATCTCTATCTTTCACTATCAGCTTTGTTCTTCTCATTTTAAGAACATTTTACTAGTCTTTTCTTTAACAAAATTTCACCTTTATTATACCTTAACTACCAATCTATTTCATCTACATAACAACTTATAATCTATGGTTTTCATAATTTTAAAAATAAGACACACATATACATTTGTTCATCAATGTTCATTAACTTTCAAGACACTTTCATACAACATTTACATCACCAATCATCCATGAGATAACACATAACCTATCATTTATCATTTATACAAAATAGAACATCAATATATATTCATTTCTTTACCAACGTCCCATTATATATTCAACTCCATTAACATGATCATTTTACCTCTAAACTATCATCACACATTCTTTATTAAGAAACATATAAAGATCCTTAATAAACTTACTTGTTTTAGTTCCAAACTTTGAAGATCATGTAACCCTAGTTTCTTCCTTGCTACACGATCATCAACATTTAAGGTGCAATAGGTTGGGTCTTTTAGTAACAAGAAGAAGATAACAAGATATTGAATAGACAAATGAAGGATTTTAGGTAAGATTTAAGGATGTGGGCATTGAGAGTAAGAGTCGTAAATGGAGAAGAAGAAATGAAGAAGATGAGAGTGTTTAGTAAAAATGAAAGAGAATGAAAGTGATCTTTTAATGGACATGTATCATGAGTGTTAAAAACTTGGTGGGTGTCATGACACCTTCCACTTAATTAATCAAATTAATAACTTTTAATTAAGGTACCCAATAATATGTAATATCTAGTCCATTTGTTACCCAATTTCTAAACCATTTGTCTCCCAATTTTCTATGACACTTTTCATTAAATCCTAATGCCATCATTTATTTCTATTATTACAAATTAACTTTTCTTGCCACTTGGCATTCTTTCCTAGTCTGAAAATTCCCATAATTTCATAAATCTCCCAATTTTAAAAAATAAATTCTAAATCACCAATTATAATTCATCAACATATTTTCAAGACATAAAATTCACAATTCACATAATAATCATTTAAAGACCATTCATACCCTGGAAAATGTCAAATGAGTGCATATACAGTATTTGCAATGTGTATAAAAATCGATATTCACGTGTGTATACTTATGCTAGTGATATGCATGTAAATGCAATGCACCTCACATATTCTCTATGCTATTTCTTATATATTATGGTTTAGGATCCTATGTCCTAACCCTTAGTATAGAAACGAGATATTACATGTCTTGTAGTTTGACATTTTTCCTAGTCCAAATTTACATATTAATTCATCAATCTCCCGATTGTATCAATTAATTCCAATTTACTAATTATAATCCATCAAATAAAATTCAGGACATAAACAATACACAATAATCATTTTAAATCTTTCATACCCCGAAATATGTCAATCGAGTACATATACTATTTTTGTAATATGTACGAAATAAAAATTCATGTGTGTATGCTAATGATATGCATGTGAATGAAATGCATTTCGTAAATTCTCAATGATAAAACTCATGTGACTCAATAGCCTAAGACTTTAACTCTTAGTAATATTTTGGAAACCGACTATTACAATTCTCCACCTTAAGAAATTTCGTCCTCGAAATTCTTACCTTCTTGATAAAATAGGTGGGGATATTGTTTCCTTATATTCTCCTCAGTTTCCCATGTGGCTTCTTCTATCGAATGATTCCTCCAAAGGACTTTAACCAATGGGATCACTCAGTTTCCCAATTGTTTAGTTTGATAACTCACTATTTTAACCGGTTCGTCAATATAACTCAAATTACTTGCAATTTCAACTTCCTATACTGGTAACATATATGTCAGATTTGGCCGATATCTCCTAAGCAGACTAACATGAAACACATTATGAATATGAGCCATCTTAACTGGTAATGCTAACTTATAAGCCAATGGTCCAACTCTCTTAGTAATCTTATATAAACTAATGTATTTAGGGCTTAACTTACCCTTTTTACCAGACCTTAGCACTCTTCGCCAAAGTGATACTGTTAGAAATACCTTATCTCCCACTTAGTACTCCATATTTCTCTAGTGTTGATCTACATAACTTTTCTACTAATCTTGAGCCACTTTAATTTTATTACAGATCAATTTAACCTTATCAACAGTATCTTGAATCAACTATAGGCCTTCAATAATTCTTAGACCCTTTTTTTTCCCACTATAAAGGCGAACCACACTTTCTATCATATAACACCTCATACGGTGTCATACCGATACTACTGTGAAAATGATTGTTATATGCAAATTCGAAAAGAGCTACATATTGATCCCATGCTCTTTGAAACTCCAAAAAACAAGCTCTGAGCATAACTTCAAAAATCTTAATAGTCCTCTCACTCTGTCCATTTGTCTAAGGATGAAATGTTGTATTAAAGTTCAACTTTGTACCCAAAGCTGTTTGTAAACTACCCCTCTCGAAATAAATTTGGGGTCCCGGTTTAATACAATGGACACTGGAATTCCATGCAATCTCAATACCTTATTAAAATATTTTGGGCTAATTAAACCAATGTATTTTTCTCTTTCACAGGTAAGAAATGGGCCGATTTTGTCAATATGTTTCTAATGACCCATAAGGCATCATGTTGCCTTGGAGTCATCAGTAAACCCATAATGAAATCCATAGTAATCCTCTCCCATTTCCATTCCAGAATAGGTAATGATTATAACTTTCCAATTGGAGCCTGATGCTCTACCTTAATCTGTTGGCATGTTAAACATTTAACAACATACTCTACCATTTGCTTCTTCATACTTGGCCACCAAAAATGTTGTTTCAGCTTACTATACATCTTGGTAGTACCAGGATGCATAATATAAGTTGCTATATGTGATTCCTTCAAAATTTATTTTCTTAGATCATCCACATTAGGTGCACATAATATTTGTTTCAACCATAATGCATTGTCCTTCAACTCAAACTCAGAATTCGTATTTTGTTTCAACTTTACAATAAATTCACAAATTCTAGATCCTTACTTTGAGTTTTTCTAATTCGATCATGCAATACTAGTTTAAGCTTCAATGTAGCTAACAATACTTCATTCTGTTCCAAATTTAACTTAACATTCAATGCTCTTAGTTATACTAGGTTTGGTAACCTCGATGTTTGAACTTGAGCCACACTACTATTGAATTTCCTGCTTAATGTATCAGTTACAACATTAGCTTTACCTGGATGATACTATATTATGAAATCATAATCTTTAAGCAATTCAATTCATCACCTTTTTCTCATATTTAACTCCTTCTGACTCAACAAATATCTTAAACATTTATGATCTATAAATATCTTAAATGTTTCACCATACAGATAATGTCTCCAAATCTTTGAAGCAAACACCACTGCAACAAGTTCTAAGTCATGAACTAAATAGTTGAACTCATGAGATCTTAACTGTCTCGATACATATGCAATCACTCTGCCATACTGCATCAAAATACATCCTAATTCTTAGTGTGAAGCATAACTATATACAATATATCCTTCAAATCCAGATGGAATAGCTAACACCGTTGTTATACTTAATCGATGTTTTAATTTTTCAAAATTTCTTAAGCATTCATCAGTCCATCTAAAAGGTACATTATTCCTCAGAAGCTTTATCAAATGGACTGAGATTAATGAAAACCTATCGATAAACCTCCTATAGTATCCTGTTAGTTCAAGAAAACTTTGAATCTCACATATATTTCTCGGAGCTTCCCACTTCATTACTACCTCAACTTTCCTTGAGTCTCCTGTATACCCCTGACTAGATACTATATAACCTAAGAATATCACTTAATTAAGCCAAAATTCACACTTATTAAAATTTGCATACAATTGCTTCTCTCTCATTATCTATAAGACTAACCTCAAATGCTCAGAATGTTCCTCTCTACTTTTTCAAATACAACAAGATATCATCTATGAATACAATCATAAAATGACCTAAATAAGGTTGGAAAACTTTATTCATCAACCCCATAAAAGCTACCGGAGCATTTGTTAACCTAAAAGGCATCACCAAAAATTCAAAGTTCCCATATCTAGTTTTAAATGCACTATTTGGTAAATTAGCTTCTACTATCTTTAATTAGTAATATCCGATCTTAAATCCAATTTAGTAAACACCTGAGCTCTTTGTAACTGATCAAGTAAATCATCTATCCTTAATAAAGGATACTTGTTCTTGGCTGTCACCTGATTCAACTGCCTATAATCAATACACAATATCAAAGTCCCATCCTTCTTCTTTACAAACAAAACCAGAGCTCCCCAAAGTGACACACTAGGTCTAATAATGTAACCCCACTCTCATATGGCATATTCCCAAACACACTAACGATATTCGAGAACATACTCTACGAGGGTGGCATGTTAGGACAATCAAACAATCATACTCATTGCAAATGTTTTACGCATCACACGCATTTTGAAAAAACCAATAATCATTTATGACCCATTTTATTCATAAAGATTCTAGGTCGCAAGTATTACTGTTAGACCCCGTTTTCGGAGCCCAACATTATCCATGGGTTTATGAAACTTGAGCATGGACGAAGGCTTATAATTTGGAACAAATGAGGGAATCCATGAAGGAGCTCCGTGGACAATGTTAGGATCTGAAAACTCTATTTTATTTAAACATGAGGGAGTCCATGAAGGAGCTCCGTGTCCCTAGCGGGCAAGCAGGAAAAGCCTTTTCTTGTTCAACGTGCATGTGACATTCTTGAATGGATTACACCAAAATCATATAACACGTAATTCATGAATCAGAAATAGTTTGCCCAAATGGCACCTTGGTGGAAACTTGTTTTTCATGCACATGAGATATTTCGAAAAAAAAATATTTCCGAAATCCTGATTTCATAAACTAGCATCTTTTCAAAAGAATCATTTTCAAAATCTTTTCATAAATCATCAACACAATTCATGTAGCAAACATCTAACAATTTCAAAATCCAAC
>JANQBM010019130.1:0-11734 GCA_025594535.1 Erythroxylum domingense | reverse complement strand
CAAGACTAAGCATTTCAAAATAAAATTGTTCTTCTTGAGAGAAGCGCAAAAAGAAGGAGAAGTCACTCTACGTTACTACAAAACTGAAGTTCAAAATGCAGATATCTTTACAAAGCCTCTTTCTAAAAACAGATGTGAAGCTTTGCATTTCATGTTAGGAGTCAGCAGCGGAGTGTTAGATATGCCTTCAATTTAGCTGTTTTAGATAGGATTTGTTAGTCATGTTAGCACAGTATTTTTCATTCACACGTTCTTTTTTTATGTTAGTGGCTGTCAGTAGTTGCTAGAAAATAGGAGTATTTCAAGTTCCCCGTATCACATCTTGCTCTATTTATGGAGCTCAGAAATGAAAGTTTTAAAATATCCTTTGTACGACCAAAATACTACACTTATCAGCTCAGCACTCCTAACAACCTCGTCAGGTGCTTGCTCCTCTATGGTCGTGACACGATGTCAGGTCTATAGAGCTGTAGTTGTAACCGAAGTATTTACCAACCGATAACCTTGGTCAGTCGCCAAGGGCAATATCATTCTTAGTAAAGCATTCGTCAATGGTTGACAACGCCGATACCACCACAAGTTTGCGGGATCTAAATCGGAGACAAAAGATAAGACCATATTTCTTAGCAAGCTTGTTGTAAACACGATACATGGGTGGTTTTCAGAGATAAAGGTGACCTATAATTGTCAATGCAAGTGGGCTAGGAGGCAACTTTTTCTGGGAATAAGTAGTCCCAATCGTTACGCTTCTCTCCAATGTTTAATGGCTAGTACTTCTAATAACTCTGTGCTCCAACACCGACCTTTTATAGATAATATAAAACAGAAATGCTGAAATGATCCATCAAGACAAGGAAAGCCCTGAGAAGGAGCACACAGACAAACAAAACAAGAAGCAGTTTGAACAACAGATGATGCAAATAAACGAGGGATTAATGCTGGTAAGAGTTGATGTCTGGACAGATCGTGGAACGAGAGACATGTAACCTAGCATATGGGCATGCAAAATGACGAGGATAGAAGTATCGACAAGTCTTCAAAAGCCACTGAACAAGTCACCCAAAATCAAGATTTAAAGGCATGGCATCATTCCATTTGTCTTCATTTTGGGCTTTTATATGTGATTATTTGTTTCTTACATTTTTTCCTTTTGTGGTCTTGTGGATCGTGTAGGAACTAGGTGAGGGAAGTGGTTTTGTTAGTGAAAGAGAGATGGTGGATGGCGTGTTGTCTGCAAAATCATCTTATAAACTTCCTTCTCAAGCAAAACTTATTCGTGAAGCTTTTGTCGGGGATGATGTTGAGGTGGAATTTATTAAAGATAAAGAAGAAATTTTGAACGAGGAAAACCCAAAACCTAAAAAAATGATTTTGGTTCCTGGTTGGGGTGAATGGACTCATACTCAGAAAAGGAAAGGCTTGCCTTCCTGGATGGTTAAAGAGCATGAAAGTGCAAAGAGAAAAAGAGAAGCGGCTTTTAAGAGGAGGAAATATACACATCTTAAAAATGTTATTTTCCTTTCTGTTAAAAATTTAAATGTTTTTATTTTTATTTTTAAAAAAAAATCCACGTGCTTTTACCATGACATTTATAGAATAACTATCTTGTCTATAACGGCGTGTATATGACATTTCTTAATTTCCGTCCAAAAAAGCCTTAAATTGAACAGACTCGTAAAAGTTTAGATCTTCGTTGACCAAGTTATAAGTTTAAGTCCTAAACTGATCGAACTAAAAAAGATTAAGCCACAATTTGAGCTTTTAGCTTAAAAAAGATCAATACTTAAGAATTAGCAACTCTTCTTAACGGTAATGAAGCCAATAGAGTCAAATAAGTATATGAGGTAAAGAATAATGCTAATGGAGAGGTAGGAAAATATAAAGTAAGACTTGTTGTCAAAGGACACAAGCAAAAGTATAGAGTTGATTATAATGAAGTTTTTCCACCTGTTACTCGAATGAAGACTATTTATATAGTTATTTCTTTAGCATCTCAAATAAAATGAAATTTTTATCAACAAGATATAAATTCGGCCTTCCTTAATGGCTATCTTGAAGAAGAAATCCATGTTCAACAACCATTTGGTTATATGGTCAAAGGACATAAAAGAAAAGTTTTGAGATTGAAGAAAGCTTTGTATGGATTGACGTTGTATGGATTGACGTATGCACTAAAGGTATGGAACAATTGTGATAAGAAATATTTTCATGAGAACGAATTTGTTAGTTGCCTTTACAAATATGCCCTTTAAATTAGTCATTCATAACATTGAAGATGGTTTGCTTGTTTATCTTTATGTGAATGATCTTATTTTTACCAGTAATAATTCAAACTTATTTGAAATGACCAATATAGGATTTATCACTATAACAGATAAGGTTATTGGCGAGGAAACAAAATGTTGCTAAATATTAAAACATCATCGTAAATATTAATTTGCGATCGTTGCCCTAATGATCATTGAATTCTGGTAGCAAAATAATATATGCGACATTTTTTTGAAATCGTTGCAAAAAGGTTTTGGATACATAATAATTTTGTCAATAAAACATATAACTAACGAGAATGAAGAACGTCGTACATAGGATTTTGCAACGTTTATGTTTCGTAGATAAAAGTTTTTACCTACTAAACCGTAGTCATAGGCAATTATTTTTAGTGACAATTTTTTTTATAGCAAAATAGTTTTAGCTACTAATTTTTTGTTGTAGGTAAATGTTTTTAGAGACGTTTTTGTAAACATAGATACATTTTGTGACGATTTCTTTTTGGTAGCTAATAGTTTTTAGTGACGATTGTATTTTTGTAGTAGAATAGTTATAGTTACTAATTTTTTATTGTAGGTAAATATTTTTAAAGACGTTCTTGTAAACGTAGGTAATAACATTTTGTGACGATTTTGTTTTGATAGTTAATATTATTTAGTGACAAAATTTTGTTTTAAATTTAGATATTATTATAATTGTTTAAAACAATTTTATTTTAATTTATTACAATTTTTAAGACAATTTGAAATATAAAATTAGTTACATTTTATAATTAAGGTTAGTGACATATTTTTTAAATAATAATAAATTGAAATAAAATAAACATTAACAATAGAATGTATTTTATATAAAATAATAATAATTACAAGTCATATACAAACTAAGACTCCTCATCATCATCACTATTACCAACATACTTTGAACCTAGTAATTGTTTGACCATCTTTTTAAGCTTGTTCACTTCTTTTATATTACGATATATCTAACTTAGTCTTTAGTGTTTAGTTCTCCTCTTGAAGCACTATGACATATGTTGATCGTGACGAAGATGCACGAATAGGCTTAGGGTCATACCCAAGACTTTTGATATAGCCCGATCTTGTACTAAGGACATTGTTGCAAATGACATTGATATTGGGCTGATTTCTCTCAGACAATGACGTCTGCAACAACTCCTACATCTTATCCTACAAATTAAAGTACAAAACCGAGTTAACTAAAAAATTATTACTTAGTATTACATAGAAAAATAAATTGTAATATTAATTTGTTTGTACTTACATAATTACTTTGTGCCTCTTCAGACACCTAGCCTTGACCTTCCTTTTAGTGTATTAGCTTATATAGTGTGATCCTATCACACTATTATTTTTGGAGTTGTGTTTGGCTATATTATATGAATTTAAAAAATTAAAAGAAAATAGAATTTATTGTATTAAGAAATAAAATAATAAGTTAAAAACGTTACACTTACAAATTCTTGTCGAACGATAATAAATGATCAGGAGCTGGTTTTATGAGAACTCTTCATTTTTGCTCTGTTCATCTTGACTTTCTTACACTTTTCCTAAATTAAGAGAAGTAGTCATAAAATGTATAAACAAAATTAATGGAAGGAAATATGAAGAGAAAAAAACAAACCTAAACCTTTGCTAAGGCCCAATAATCACACATTTCACTCCAATTTTTTGGAGTCACCTATTCCGGAACATGTCTCCTTACCTCTTCATCGGAAGGAAAAGACTGGTAATATTTATGAAGTCTATATCGATGATCCTTCACCGTTTATTTCAATAGTGAACTAACACTGCTTGAAACCTCAGGCTTGTCGATATCAATGATATTAAGCTTCATTTGTGAAGAACACGTATAAGTTAAGTTATTATTTTTGTTAAGTAAAATCACAATACATATAATCAAATGAATTGAAATATTATTGAAACTTAGTCCAAAACATTTTGGAGCAAGTTGTCTTCCTTCAACTGCCTGACATGCTGAAGGCAAGATAACTCATTTCTCATAACGACGCCCAACTCATTGGACAATTTTGCAGATTGGATCTTATCCAGCGAGTAACGTTACGTGGGGTTAATGATCACGAACAACTTGCTGTTCATTGCAACATTCATCCTTTGCAACTAATCTCCTTTTTTGATACCTCTACCTCATTTTCTAATGTCAGTATTAGAACCTAAAAATAAAAAAAACATAATAAGAAAAACACACTAAACATGTAATGAGTAATTTCAGCATTAACGTAAATATGTTTAGTTAACAATAATAGACCTGAAGATCCCTCATGACTAATTGACGATGTTGGTAAAGGTTGGTGCTGACTTTCTTCATTCGAGAATGCAATTGTTGGTTGGTGTGTGGGAGGAACGTCTTTGGTCGTTACCGCCCTCTTTTCCTTATTTCTGCCAAGTGCCGTTATATTGAACCTATGTAAAATGAAATATTAACATAACGTATAATCTTAACTCAAACATCAATTTTTCAAATGAATATAAGGAGATCAGTAGTCAAATACTAATCATTCGGCATAACATTCCGTAAAAATATAAGTGAAACATTAAAAATATGCATCTAGTCATCGTAAATTAACATAAGTAAAACATCAACAACATAAGGCAATTATGAACATAACATTTCAAACAATACAAACAATTTATTTACATTCAATCATCATGATCAAGATTTTGAAAATTATCATCATTAAGTACATTATCGTTGGATTTTTCATCACTAATATATTCGAGCAAAGTATCGTCATTATCATTTAAGTCATCCTGAGTATAGTCTTCTTCTATTTATAAGATAAGATGGGCTTGGACTTCATCTAGTTGAACTATGTTGGGCTTGACATCTCTCCTATAGAATGATGATATATCTGCTTCTTCTACTGGAATGCCTTCGTTATTGAACTCCGATCCAATATCTTGATAGACTTCATCTACATCCTTATCCAATTGACTAATATCTCTTTCACAAAAATCAAAGACATTCCTTTATTGAAACTTTTGAACAACCTTCCAATTGCTAACCAATACAGTATCGTTGACGTAGAAAAATTGTTTCACTTGACTTGCAAGGACAAAAGAATCATTATCATACCATGTCTTACTAACATTTATGCTAGTAATATGTCTGTTCACTTTCATGTCAGTTAAATCAAATCATTTGCATTTAAGTAGAAAAACCTTCTTATCTTTGTTGTAGTGTAACTCTATTATTTCAGAGATGACATCGTAGAAATCAATGATTTCGTCGTTATGATATCCTTCAACGACAACCCCACTATTTTGGCTTCTAACTTGACTATCTCGATCTTGCATGTGAAATCTCACCCCATTAACAATGCAACCTGCGTATTTCTTCCCATAAATATGAGACTCATATGACAAACTATATAATGTTATTGTCACTTCTTGCATGTTATGGTTATGTAATCATATCATCTGTTTGGAAAATTGAAAATAAATATGAGGATGAGAAATATTCTCAAATTTTCATAATATGTAATCAATATGAAAATTACTTGATTTCTAAACCATGATATGAACTTCTGCCTATGTCTTTCTACAACATTAATAATCCCTTTGCTGCGAATTGTGTCTTTGTGCTCTCTATTTAAAAAAGACAACGACAGTAAATTATAATATGATTGTTTGAATGAAAAGGAATATACGTACTCTATGTATGTATCGACTTTCTCGCAATTGTTCAAAATATACCAATAGGCAATTTTGAATTCGTCTTTCTTTAACTCCACATATTTACCTATATCAAGTGGCCTAACTTTTTGGGAGAAAATAGATAACTCACCATCATCATGAAAATTAAAGTTACGTTCTGATCTATTAAATCTTGTCTCCAAATCAGTTAAGTATATTGAATAAAAAGTTAAGCATTCATTTTCTCGATGAGCCTCTGCAATATACCCCTCTGCTCGAGCTCTATTATGTACATAATATTTAAGAGGGCATAAAAACCTAAATATAAATAGTTATAAACTTAGGAATTGTTACAAACAAATAACATAGAAAAAACTTGTTGAATTTAATATGAATTACCTTTCAATCGGAAACATCCATCGAAATTGAACCGGTCCATAAAGTTTTGCTTCATATGGTAAGTGAATTGCCAAATGAAACATAACATCAAAAAATGATGGGGGAAATAATAGTTCAAGTTTTCATAGAATCAATGCTATGTCTTTTTCCAATTTATCAAGCTCTTCAACTTTAAATGTCTTGCAACATAATTAATTAAAAAACTCTCCCATTTGACCCAAAGTAACGGAAACATCCTTCGACAAACACCTACGTATTCCAACAGGAAGTAGTCGTTGCAAAAGTACATGAAAATAATGACTTTTTAACCATGACACTTTTCCCTCTTTAATATTCACACAATGGCCTATCTTTGATATATACCCATAAGGAAATTTGACTGATTGGAGGAACTAACAGAATGATTGTTTCTCATTTTTTGACATGTTGTAATAAGCAGGGGGAATAAAGTATGAGTCATTATCTCTTCTTTTAAAATCCAAATCCTTTCTAATATTCATATCTTCTAAGTCTAGTCTATCCTTAATTGTATCTTTAAATTTCCCATCAATTCCCATGACAATCCTTAAAATGGACTCACAATTGTTTTTGTCAATATGCATGACATCAAGATTGTGCCTCAATAGTAATTCCTTCTAATATGACAAGTTGAAAAATATCTTTTTTTGTCCAATTCAGTTCGAGATTATTTCTCTTACGCTTTCTATTACTTGGGTGTTTGCCAGGTGTAATGTTACCCAAATGTGATAGCTGGTAAACAATATCATCATTAGACAACTGTATAGGAGTTTCACCCAACTTTACTATGCCATTAAACTGTTTACTTCGTCGCCATCTATGCCCGTGTTCCAAATAAGGACGATGACCCGTATAACATATTTTACTTCGTATCCTTTTTTAATATATTTGATGGTTACACATAAGACAAGCCATATATCCTTTAGTGTTCTACCCAGATAAATTCCCATAAGTTGGGAAATCATTTATACTCCATAAAACAGCAGCATACATTATAAATGTTTTGCCTTCAACAACATCAAAAGTTTGTAATCCAAATTCCCATAGATCGTTTAAGTCATCAATTAATGGTTGCATATATACATCGATGTCCTTTCCAGGAGTAGTAGGTCCTGGAATAAGCAAAGACAACAACATAAAAGATTCCTTTATATACTTCCATGGAGGTAAATTGTATGGGACTAGAATCATCGACTACATATTATATGAATTACTCATATTACCGAAAGGATTAAATCCATCTGAGGCCAATCCAAGTCGAATATTACGATAATTTTGTCCAAACTATGGAAACTTTTTATCAAGCTTTTTCTATGCCATTGAGTCTGCTGGATGATGCATAATGTTATCATCAATGCATTTCTCTTTATGCCACCTCACATCTATTGTTGTTTTTGTTGACATAAAAAGTCTTTGTAATCATGGTTTAATAGAAAAGTATTGAAGGATTTTATTCAGTATCTTTATCCCTCTCCCATCATCCATATACCACCTCGATGTACCACAAATAGGACACTCCTGAAGATCTTAACTTTCCTTCCAAAAAAGAACACATTCATACTTACAAGCATGAATTGAAATATCTCCCAATCCAAGGTCCCTTAATAGTTTCTTTGCATCATAGTAAGATTTCAGCAACTTTTGTCTAATAGGTAATGCATCGTTTAGTAAGTCAATTAACATGTCCAAAGGACTTGTTACTCCATTTATTATAAATCTTCAAATGAAACAACTTCACAATAAATGATAATTGTGAGAAATTAGAGCACCCCGAATATAATTGTTCTTGAGCAATTTTCAATAACTTCCTAAAATTATCTTCTATAATACTAACAATTATGTTAGGCATTCCTGTTTCATTCATAGTCTCCATATAATTTTGACAATCATCTAAAATCTTGTCAATCCAATCATCACCATCATCATTCATATCGCAATCATTAACATCATTATTGTAACTGTCATCATAACATGCACCGCCACTTCTAATACAACTTGCTTCCTTACGTTCAACCATGATAAAGTTATAGAGTATAGAATTTGTCTATCCTAATATTAGCAAGTGATTATACACCACATCTTGGCTTTGGAAGTCCACATTTAAGCAATCAATGCATGGACAAAAAATACTACATTTATCACCCATTTGATCTTTTACAAATTGCATGAAACTCTTAACTCTTTCTATGTATCCAGTTGACCATTTTTGATGACAATTCCAACTCTTATCCATTTAGCTATACAATAAAAGAAGATAACTGAGTTATTACATGCATTTTCCATTTACTATTACGTTAAAAGAACCTATGTAATTATCAACGTTGTTTTAGTTCATACGCACCAATTACGTAAACAATATACAACAAAATGAAACGAGAACCGATATATAAAATAATTAATTAACAAGCTAATTAGTAAGATGATTACTACTTATTTGCAAGGATAATAATGGTTACTACTAATTCGCATTCACAACAGTTGCTTTTGTTGAACATATACTGGGTAGGGAGAATATACCTGAAGATGTCATATAAATTCTACAATTTTGGCTCTAATCAAATACAGGAACATATAATCTACAAATAAACCCTATACACATTCACCAACTAATACAAAAAAATTATCAAGTATTCTAAAAAAGAAGAGATTTCTAACACAATTGAGGTTCAAGATGAGCTGTAATTGATGAGACTTCCTATATATAATGATTCCAAAAAATATTCAAGAAATAAGTATTCTTCATCTTCTTATTCTCTTTCAATTCATAGGAAACAAACAATAGGTTTCTCTTTACATAGATACAACACCTAAACTTCCTCGTTTGTTGAAACTCTACTCCATGGATTAAAGGAAAGAATGAAAGAAGAATTTACTTTTGGTCTTGATCTAAAAATGATGTTTATAGTTTGTAGTTAATTGATAATTATCGTTTTAATAATAGTGAAAATAAAAAAAATGGACATTGATGTTCAATGTTCGATTATTATAGGTTTTCTTCAAGCATTCTAGTTATGTTTGTATTATAGTATTTATAACTATTTTTGTATTCTAGTATTTATAAATATTTTTGCAACTCTATTTTGTATAAAAGTTGAAGGATATAAACTTTATCAACTTTGACATTATACTATAGTTATTTGTTAGGTATGTTTATTTCTATAGATAACTATATTTTCAGCTTTTATAATGCTGTTTGCAATTATGTTTATATTAAGTTGTTAGTGAGTAACCTCATCCTTAATAAATATCCAATGCTAAAAGCTTTAAACATCAACAATACCAACTAATATTCAACTTGTATTGAACTCAAAGATTTTAACATAAATTTTCCCCTCTAAATTAAAAATATCATATACCAATCAAATATAATATTCCTCCTTATTAACTCAATATGTAGTTCATTTAAAAGAACTCATCATCATCATCATCCATCATCTCAAATTGCCTCATAATGTCTTTAATCATATAAGAAAGGCTATAAAGAAATATAAAGTTGTAAACTAAGTCCAATGCCAAGTAACTCCATTTAACCAATTCTAAAATGAATGCAGTAATAACAAAACTTTTAATAAAGGATACAAGGAAATGCAAAGTTGTAATTAAAAACTAAGTCCAATTCTAAGTAACTTCTATTTCACTAAATATGAAATTTTATAAGTAATAACATAATTTTTAATAAGTCCAATATCAAGTTTAACTTGAGTTTATGGTTGAATCCAAAAACCTTCTTCTCTTTGTATCCCTCTTTTTACATAAGCTACAAAAAGTGACGACTTCTCACCATTCTATTACAATCCTCTCATCTTTTTGTATTTCAAACTCAAACTCTAAGGATTTCTTTGTTTTCTCATAACCTATCATATAGATATTTTGCAAAGCTATAATTATAGAATGTTACATACTTTGGACTTGCAAAGCAAGTTATATACGTATCTATTGTTGGGATTTAATCCTTTTAAACCAAATAGCAAATGTTATAAAATGCTTTCAATAGGTTAAGTTATTATATGCAAACGTATATAACTTCCAATGTTATAAATCAAAATCAAGTATTGACATTTAGATAACATTCATTTATAATGTAAAGTCATTTTAACATAACAGAACAATTCAAATTTAGCGAAAGAGTTTAGAAATGATATAGGTGATTCATTCCCTATCAAAACAGAACAATTCAAACCCTAGAGGACTTTCATCGAATACCTTATAAGCATAATATAACTCAACTAAAACTTCAAGTTAATTCTGTCTGTTCCCTTTCTTCACCATCATTAGCACATTCAAATATCAAATTAAACAATTAACAATCTTAATCTATTTAAACAACTCAACGACTAATCCTAAGTTTGATGATGAACATAGCATTTAAAAACACAAGATGAAAAACAAACCCAGAACAAATCCAAGAACTACTTACCAGGTTGAGTACAACTGTAGGGAGATGATAGAGGACAATCCAAGATAACAAGAGAAACGTGTAAAAACAACAGACGAAGAGAGCAGAAAGGGGCAAAAAATCACCGGGAGAGAAAATCAAGAAAGAGCATAGGAGGGGGGAGGGGCTTCGGGTTTAATTTTTCAGAAGGTGGGATGATGTTGTTTGTCGTTAAACAAACGACATCGTCTCACTTAAAATTTTCTTTTACCATTGCAACATTTGGAGACAAAACATAAATTCTTCGTCAAATTCCTAACATTTACCTACCATATTCGATAACTGTCGCCCATACATTTGGAAAGGGTGATGTAAGACCATGATACAAGGAAAACGTCGTCATTTAATTTTTTCTAATCTAGTACATTTGGCTACGAATCTACATTTCGTCTCCAAATGTTAAACGTTTTCCACGAAAATAAAATAGTGTCACAAAATGTACAACATTTTGCTACCAAATTGATAAATCATCACTAATACTAAACCTTTTACCTTTTTCGATGGTCAGAACTTTCATCGCCTATCACTCAAATTTCACTACCAATTATACACAACGTCACCAAAACCTAAGCATTTTCCTTACATTCTTAATTTTGTTAATTGATTAACATATATGATTTTTTCCTATTTCGAATAACAAAATGAAACTTTTGTCTTTTACACTTACATATAGAGTTGTTCTTGATTTGCTTAATTTTTGGGAATTACTAATCTATATTTTTAATTTGGTGGATAAACAAAATAAAATGGGAAAATTTTTAAAAATTTATATTTTCTTTTTGTTATTAGCTGAATTAATAAGGATTGCAAACCACATTTCATTTAAAACAAATTCATCCCTAACATAACAGCATATACCCTTTAGCCCTTAATCTACCATTAACCTTATTATTTTTATAAAAAGATAAATTTAATTTAAATGTATATTTTTATACAAATA
>JANQBM010019122.1:0-11736 GCA_025594535.1 Erythroxylum domingense | reverse complement strand
AATACACAATTCAACCCCCCTTCTTGTGTATCTCGTATATTGTACGTGAATTCTATATTAACGTGTGATTTACTTCATATCATTTATTAAGCCCCGCCAACATCACAATGTGGGAGTAGATTGTGTGTGCCTTTTTAGAAAAGTGCTTCCCGCTAACAAAGACCACGAAGATAACAAAGGAAATAACCAATTTCCAACAAGGTGATGGGCAGACAATTTATGAAGCGTGGGAGAGATAAAAGGTTCTGTAAAGGAACTGCCCACACCACAACCTACCGCAGGAGTTCCTTTTGCAGACTTTCTATAATGGAGTGAACCCACCTACTAGAGGCACGATTGATGCAACGTCAGGAGAATCTTTGATGCAGAAGATAGTCGATTAAGAAGAAGACTTGATTAAGGAGATGGTCAGTAATAGCTGCCTATGGACGAGCGAGAGAAGTAGGAGCCTAATACTTTTTGAGAGCAAAAAGGAGTTATCGCAGTTGATCAGATGACGAATATGCAAGCGAAGATCGATAATTTGTCGCGACAAATAAGCAATATGAAAGCATCGTCATCAGCCCAGGTGAAGGCTGTACAAGGGAAGTGTGAGCTCTGTGGTTAGATAGACCATGATACTATGGACTGCTACTTGATGAGAAATGATAACCAAGAGGAATAAACTATATGGGAGTGCAATTTGGACAAGGAGTGGGAAACAATCCCTACTTCAACACTTACAACTTTGGCTGGAAGAATCACCTAAACTTCTCCTGGTCAAACAACAATAATAGAGGATAGTTCAAGTCTCAGGGGCAATTGAACTCCAACAAGATAAAGCAAGCTCGATGGAGTCAAAGTTAGACAAAATTTTGGATAAGATCGGAGGCATGAAGGAAGCACATAGGAGGCTCGAGAGCAAATTTAAGCAAGTAATGAAGAATCATGCCTCTTCTATACACAATTTAGAAGTTCAAATGGGCCAATTAGCGGAGGCCATGTTGACTCGAAATGTTGGAACTCTTCCAAACAACACTGAGTCAAATCCCAAGGAACATATCTGGTTATAAGTCAGATCTAGGATTAGGAACTAGGAAAGATAGAAGATAAAGAAGAAGGTCAAATGGTTAAAGAAGACCTTTCAACTGAAACCCTGATCGAATCTCTCAACGCAACTCGACGTATATTTCCATTCCCTATTGTGCAGCAGCTGGAGTTATATGTAAAAAGAGAAGTGAAAAAATTATGAGAGATTAAGTAAAATAAGGTTGAGGATATGACAGAACTAGTACAGACAAAGCTCAAATTACAGGAGTCTGTCAAGAAAAAGGTTAAGGAGCAACCACGAGAAGATGACCCCAATATAGCTATGAAGAAAGAGGATCCATGGGACTTTTTCATCCCCTGTAGTATTAATAGGATTATCATAGATAGGGCATTCATGGATTTAGGCGCGAGTATAAATATGATGCCTTACACCTTCAGTCTAAAATTGGGGTTAAGAGAGTTAGTTCCTACTAAGTTTTTGGTTAAAACAGCAGATAGAACATCAAATAGACCGATGGAAATTATACAAGATATGCTAGTAAAGGTGGGTAAATTTATCTTTCCCACGGACTTCTATATTTTGAACATTAGTGAAGATGGGGACACCCCAATAATTCTTGGACGCCCGTTTTTAACCACTGCGTGCTCAATTACTGATATTGATGGCGGCAAATTAACTCTGATGATAGGGAAGGAGAAATTGATATTCAAGGTAACTATAAGAGAGTACAGAGCTCCTTCACCTCTAGTGAATCTCAAAGAACCCGAACCTTGAGGCGAATGGGAGGACATAGAAAATCCTGGTAATGCTTTCAGGAAGAAGCGCCCGCGAAGGAGAAGGCAAGGAAATGAAAAATGTAAGGACGGTGGTAACTGTCGTATGGTAGCTAAAATGCAGACTTTGAGACTATTGAAGATGCTATCATCAAACCATTCATTCCAACCATCATAAGCTTAAAGGACCGTCAAGCTACTGACGTTAAAAGAAGTGTTGCATGGGAGGTAGCCCATGAAAAAGTAGCTCTTTGTTAATTTTGTTAGAAAGTTTGAAATTTTATAGTTAGGTTCATTTTTTTTTGTTTGAATAAAAATCAGAAATGGAATCTAACTTCGAAAATTACATGGAAGATGTTCAAGCATGAAAAGAGAGGCAGACAAGGGATAGGAAGTGAAATTGAAAAAAATTGAAAAAAGAAAAAAGGAAGGAATTTGGAGTGTATAGTCACCGGACACGACCGTGGCCTAACAGGTCACAATTGTGGCATAGCAAGCCACGATCATGACCTACAACTACGAAGAATTTTTAGCACTTATATATTCAGTTCTAACTGTACTTTCACTTTCACTTTCCTTTTTTAGTTTATCTCTCTAGAAATTAAACATCGAAACACTCTTACATCTAGAATTTATCAACCTTTAAATTCTTCCTAATTTTTACGCAATCATGCCACACATTAAATGATCAGTCCGACGGGAACCATAAGGATGACAACAAGTTACGAGATGAGATGAAGAAACAGAGCAGTAAATTTCAGAACACCCTTTCCAATTTACACCTAGAAGAAATGTACTCATTTTCGTTCCGTTCGTTCTAGACAAATTATAGCTCCTAGGTGCTTTGAGTTTGACACACTAGATAGGCTAGAATTGCATGAGCGGGTAGAAAAACTAACTTAGAGGATCCAGTTGGCTCAATTTATTCAATTTCAATTCCCTATTTATGAGGAGCTTACACTGGATTTTTTCACTTCATTAACCTTTGCTCCAAAAATACAAAAGAATTGATGTTTTGATTGGAGGGTGAGCACATGAATTGAATGTCGAAATTATGTGTGAGATGTGTGGATTCCCTAAATCCTCCATCGTCTATCAATATGATGACTTCCATCCTTCCCAATACTAGCATGAGCTTACTGGAATTAAGCAATTCTATGCAAAGAATACTAACAACAACATCATACAGTCCTATGAACACTTATTGATGCATAAATTTATATGTCAGTTGGTCTTTGACAAGAACGAAACTAACAAGTGTTCCACCAAAGAACTCTGCACATCTACGTAAGTGCTGAATGCCATTGTTGCGACTCTGCACAAGTGGAGCAATCATCTCGAAATGGGATACATAGTGTTTGCCATTGCAGAATATTTTGGTATGGAACGAAGGGGATTAACAGTTCACCTCCCTGACTTCCTTAATCACTATCACTTATTATAGGCTGAGATCATCCATTCCACAAATATGACATTTAGGGACATCATCCAAAAGACACATGTTCGGATCAGGGTGGGTCAGGTAAGTTCAAGCTCAGTGCCACCTCGGTAGGCACAAAAGGAATCCACCGGTGAAGAATCCAAGGGAGAAGAGGAAGAAGAACGAGGTTGGAAGAAGGTTTTGGATGTAATCACTAAGACTAACAAGACACTTGCGGAGATGGCGCACATACAACGACACTAAAGCCGGTATATCCGATGGATCCATCGGTATTTCGAGTCTCAAGGCATTCAATTACTGCCTTTAACACCATCACCACCTCCATCTCTTTAGGATTTATACCTAACCCAATTTTTCTTTTCCAAATTAGCCTTTTGTTTTATTTTATTTTACGTTTATTTGTTTTCTATCACTTTAATTTCTATTTTTTCTTTTCTTATCACATGTGATTCGTGCTTCCTTCTCACATTAAGGACAATGTGTTGTTTAAGTGTGGGGAGGGATTCTGTATTTTTGCTTTTGAATGTAATTTTGCATACTGTATGATAGTTATTAGGTTGCATTGTGCGAATTGTTTGAATGTGTCAATGGTTTATATGAATGAAATTTATTTAATTTTGAACATAGTCGAATAAGTTGTGAATGATCATTAGCTCGCAAAATTAGTAAATTAGGATCTTTGGATAAATATACAACTTAATTAGGACTTCGTGTAAATTTAGCACCCTCCAGGTTGTCACATTCATTCATAATTCAAGACCCTTTAACTTAGGTAGCTTAACTAGTATTTTTCATGAAAACAAAGAGCTAAAAATAATAAAGTAGGCATAAGAAAATGTTTTGTTAATAAATTACTATTCCACTGACCTTCGGGTTATTAATAGAGCTAGTAGTCAATTGAAAATGTTATAATAGCTGAGTAATCAAATCGACATGCATCACAAATATGTGCCTTCGCGTCAAAAGGCTATAATGACGTTTCAATCAAGCTTTTAATAAATGACTTAGTCGAGTAATCGAATCAACATTCATGACCAATGTTTGCCTCCGAGTAAAAGACTAAGTCCATATTTTAATTAAATTTGAAAAAACAGTGTTCATAATAAAAACCTACCGGACTTGTAATAAGCTTGAATTTTCATAAAAATATACTTAGGAATAATTACAAAGTTTGAAGGACAAAAGAATTATTAATGTGTGTGTACAATTGAAAAGGGTAATTGAACTAGCACTTAGATCCTGATTAACTTGTATATTTAGTCCAAAGCCCTTAGACATATGTTTTACAAGTTAATGATTCAATATAACTTGTCAGATTATGTTCAAGATTAAATTTATTTCATGAAGTTACAGTCATTGTCTCATTTTTGCATTGTGTGCTTCGTGTTTAATGTGTTTGTTATGTTTGTTGTTTTTCTTGCTTGAGGACAAGCAAACGTTTAATGTGGGGATGCTAATAGTTGTCAATTACATTGAGATTTAGGGTTTAATTTGTTACATGTTTAGTATGAATTTGAGTTTTGAGTGTGTATTTAGATTTTAATTGTGTTAGTTTGTATGTTTAAGTGTTTTTATGGGTTAGTATGAGTCTTTAAGCTTAATTGTTATATTTTTGAGATACCTTGATGGGTTTATTAATGTTTTAGGGTAAATGGCAAAGAATGGAGAAGTTACGAGGAGTTTTCGGGCCAAAGACATAGCCTACACTCTTGACACAACAGGCCACGATCGTGACAGAGAGGGACGAGCCAGAGCCGCCAGGCCACAATTATGCACTTTGGGCATAGTCGTGACAAAGAGCTTCAATTCAGGCCACAATCATACACATTGAGCCACGATCGTGACAAAAAGGTTTAGGCACTGGCCACGATTGTGGCCTATGTTGAGCTGAAACAAAAACTTGAATTTTACAAGATTTTTCAGACTTTGGCCTAGAGCGCCCAAAGTATAAATATAACATTATGAGATAGATGTAGTAGTTATGGAGAGCCTTTTAACAGAGCACTCACTTTAGCAAAATTTGTAAAGCCCTAGTGAGCTATTAAGATATTCGAGGAAGGAGACCAAGGAAGAGAGATATGGAGACAAAGCTTAACACGAAGTACTTCCCGGAATAGATGGCTTCCTGCAATCGCTGCCTCTACAAGTCCATCCCGACAGTATTTCTGATTTTTATTTCAAATTTATTGATGTATGAAATTGGGATATTTATTGACGATAGTGTTGTGAATGTTGATTATGTCTAAACTCACTTTTGGGTTTCTAATTCTTGAGATTTATGCAATTAGATTCGTTGTGTTTTAATTGAGTTATTTTCCTGATTTAATATCTGTTCGTAATAATTCGACAAAAAACTGAGAGGGAGAGCTGAGTGAATATAATTAATTTGGGCTAACGAGAGTTAGGTGAATTAATAGATAAGAATTGGATCAAATCGGTGTAATCGTGTAACGAGAGATTGAGCATAAGTTCCCAGTAGGTTAATAGACAACTTTAAAACTAATTTAGGTTTTGGGTCAATTGTGAATCGAGAGATCACAATTCCATAATTTAGATTAGGGATTATTAATTAGGGTTTAAGGATTATAACTCGAGAGAGAGTAATCCACCCTGGGATCGTTTACACCCGGTAACCCAATAATTGCATAATTGATTAGATTGTCGTTAATTTCGAATTAAAACCCCCTTTCTCTCAATTGGTAGTTCCTAGGTTGATTTTGAATTAGGCTGTGTGATTTGTTACTACTTATTATTTTTGAAATTCATTTCTCGTAAATTAATTATTTGATTGGTTTATTTTCTGCATTAGTTATTCATTTTGAATTATTGTAGTTTAGTACAACCTTAGATTTTAGGACTAGTTTAGCCCTCCTCGTGGGATCAATATCTTAGGTACTACGTGAACGACCCATGTACTTGCGAAATTTACCAAGATTAATAAATATTAAAACTTAGCTTGTGTAACCTTGCGATCATCATCACATACGGTCTCATCTAATTTTAAAAAAATTTCCTAATCAATTACAACAAAGTAAGGAAATATAGGTGTACCTATATCATTAAACATCATAGGAGGCAAGATCTGCCCAGCAACCACTTTGCTTTTCTTGTACTGCATTTTATAGCGAACTTCAGCTTCCATTGATTGAAACATTTTTTTTGGTATTGATGTCTTTCCTTTTTGTGCAGCTATCTTTATCTTCTTATCCCTTTTTTCCTTAGGAATCATCTCTTCATGAAATAACTTATTTTTATCAATAGGATCCTTAATAGCATCTTCAGTCACAGGCGCTTTGCCTTTCTTTATTTTTTCTCTTTTTCTTCCTCTTTCTTTTCAGAATCATTAGTTTCTTTTTTATCAGAAATTTTCTCGGCTTGCTTTGAAAGACTTCCTCTGGTCCCTGGTTGTCTAATCAACCTAGCATGTTCTTCAACTAAATCATTGCCATTTGTAATATAGTGCACTTCAAGCACTTTCTTATCTTTTAGACCAGGTTTAGGAAGTGTAAAAGATTTTAGAGTAGGAATGGACATAAATAGAATGATGCTTTTGATACTTGGAGTTTAGAGGAGATAGGTTCAGTAGCATGAGCTTCAGTATGGCTATCAGTAGAAGTTGGGGTTTTCTTTTGCTTTTTTGGTTTGGTTAGTGTCATTATAATAGTGATGGGTAGGTTTACAAGATTTAAGATGAAAATAGAGAGTTAGAATACAGAGAGTAAAGAGCAACGCTTCAAAGAACAATAAGGATGAGTAGAAGAGAGAATCTGTTTCTTGTATATTAAGCAATTCTTAAGCGTTGTTCTCGTATGAAGATGAACGATTATACACTAATATAAGAAGTGTGATTGTTTGTGTATCTTCTCTCAGTCCCGTACAACCACTTTTTAAAAATTTATGTGCGTCTTTAAAAGCTGAAATGACAAAACAAAAGAAATTACCTTTTTAAGACACGAGTAATCTACTCTAATAAACCAAGAGGAGTCTTTTAAAATAAGAGGGGCCTTCTGAACTAGAAGGAGCCTACAAAAATAAGAAGCAGTCTCGAACCTAAGAGCAGCCTTTTAAAGAAGAATGATCCTGCTAATGTTAGCAGAGAGAAGTACCATAGAAACTTTATACAGAAATAATATTAGATAGTTTGCACATACCAAGCTCATTTTTTAACAGGAAAAATCTATCTTTAAAGAGTGGTTTAGTGAAGATATCAGCTACTTGATTTTCAGTATTAACAGGCAAAAGATCAATGGTACCTTCTAAAACATGATCTCTAAGAAAATGATGCTTGATTTATATATGCCTATTCCTAGAATGATGCACAAGATTTGTCGAAAGATTTATTGCACTAATATTATCACATAGTATAGGAATATGATTAAAGTTTAGAGAGAAATCATAGATTTGATGCTTCTTCATTAAAATTTGAGCACGACAACTGACAATTGCTATATATTCTACTTCAGTTTTGAAAGCATCGTGCAATTTGTGTCTTGTAAGACTAAGAAACTAGACATCCTCCAATAAATTGACAATGACCACTTGTGCCTTTTCGATCGACTTTATCATCTACATAATCTGTATCACAATATCCAACTATATTAAAAGAATCAAATTTTAGATACCATAATCCAAATCAATAGTTCTGTGAAGATATCGAAAGATCCTCTTGATTGCTAAAAGGTAGCTTTCTTTTGGATTTGATTGAAAACAGGCACAAAGACACACACAAAGCATAATGTTTGGTCTTAAACTTGTAAGATATAGTAGTGACCCAATGATTCCTTTATACTTTGTTTCATCCGCAGCCTTGCCTTCTTCATCCTTATCAAGTTTAGTTCCAGTATACATAGGAGTACCCATCAGTTTGGGATTCTCAAAGCAGTACTTCTTGATAAGTTCCTTTGTGTATTGATTTTGGATGATGAAGATATTTTTTTCTATTTGCTTGATTTGTAATCCTAGAAAGAAGGATAGTTCTCCCATCATGCTCATTTCAAACTCCCCCTGCATTAATGTTGAGAATTCTTCCCAGAAAGTCTGATTAGTATCACCAAATATTATATCATCAACATATATTTACACTATAAATAAATTATTCTCCTTTTTCTTAATGAATAAGCTTTTATCTAAGTTTCCTCTTTCAAAGTTATTCTTAAGAAAAAAATTACTTAACCTCTCATACATGCTCAAGGAGCCTGTTTTAGACTATACAGGTCTTTAATCAACTTCATCATATAATCAGGAAGGTTTTCATCTTCAAAACCTGAAGGTTGCTTAACAAACACTTCTTCGTTAATATTCCCATTTAAAAAGGCATTTTTGACGTCTATTTGGAATAATTTGAAGTTTCTATAACATGCAAGTGCAAGTAAAATTCTAATCGATTCTTATCTAGCAATAGGTGCATAAGTTTCATCAAAACCAATAGCTTCCTATTGATTATAACCTTGAGCTACAAGTTTAGCTTTGTTTCTTACCACCTTCCCATTTTTGTCAAGTTTGTTTTAAAATACCCAATGAGTTCTAATGACTGATTGTTTTCAATACGATGTACTAGCTTCCAAACTTTGTTTTTATCAAATTGATTAAGTTTGTCTTTTATAGTTAAAACCCAATTTTCATTAGTAAGAACCTCTTCAACGATCTTCGGTTCTAATTGTGAGATGAGGGCAACAAAGTTATTCTTGAAGGAAGATTTGGTTCTTATACTTTCAGAAGGGTCTCCCAGAATGTATTGTTGTTTATCTTAACCTCTCTATTCTCTTGGTGTTCTTCGTTACATAAGCTCCTGCTGAGAGAAAGGAGCCTGCTCTATCCTGACTTCAGAAGGACCTTATTGATCTTGTGATTTTGAGGGTACTGTAGGTGTAGTAGATGTATTTTTAGGAATCAAAGAATGTTCTTCATCATCTGAATTAGCTACTGTAGTGCTTCATCAAATACTACATGTATTGATTCTTCTATCTTCCTTGTTCTTTTATTGTAATTTTTAAATCCTTTACTAGCAGTACTGTAACCTAGAATGATAGCTTCATCTGATCTCATATCACACTTTCTAAGGTTGTCTTTCTCATTATTTAGAACGAAGCACTTGTAACCAAATCCTCGAAAGTAAGCGAAATTTGGTTTTCTTCCTTTCCACAAAGCATAGGTGGTCTTTTTAGCATAGGTCTTATAAGGCTCCTATTGAGTATATAACAAGCAGTAGATAACGCTTCTGACCAGTAACCATAGGGTAGGTCACTTTCACATAGCATTGTTCTAGCCATATCAACTAAGGTCCCATTCTTTCTCTTAACGACATCATTCTGCTGAGGAGTCCTTGGGTAAGAAAAATTGTGAGATATACCATTTTCGTCATAAAACTCTTCAAATTTTCTACTGTCAAATTGTACTCCATAATCGCTCCAAATTGAAGTAATACAGTATCTTTTCTTTTTATTTTAATTTTTCTGATTGCTTTCAAACTTCAGGGTAGGTAGTCCTCTTACTAACTCATTCTTGGATAATTTTAATAGAATGCTCATGCTAGCATGTCCAAATATTTTGTGCCAAATAAACGAATCCTTTTTTATCATTTGTTTCGAACAACCACTATCAACTATTAATTGATTTTCTCTTGTCTCCGTTTTGAAGCATATCTGCAGAAAGTATTATCTCATTTTCGATACCCACATTTTTCGTGGTCCTTTCAAGTTAGTAGCTTAACCTTTCAGTCTCTAATTATACATTTGAGATAATTTCTCCATTTTACGAAATTGACAAGAATGACTAATGTAACCATGTCTGCCATGGTAAAAGCATAGAATAAATGAATGAGAATTGATATAATTTCTACCATGTATCAAGTTCCTATTATTTGATTATAGCTATTGCTGGATTTACAAAGAAATTCTTGTATGGCCTAATATTATTGTTTTCTTTGTAACCTATTCTAGCCTTATCAAAAATGCATTTACCACTCCCAAAATAATGCATCCAGGTTATTACTTCCAACAACTATATTTATAAGATATTTTTCTAGAGATAAGATCTTTCTAGAATATTTAGATTTTTCAAGTTACAGGGCGATAACTTTTTCTTCTAACTATTTCACTTTATCAGAATCTTTCTCAAGCAAAGTATCTTCTAACTTAGCTACTCTTTCTTCCAAAGCTTCCTTTTCAAAGACCTTTTGCATATAATCAACTTTAAGAGACATATTTTTGGTCGCCAAACTCTCATTCATAGATTTTAATGATTTAATCCTACTCTTTAGAGATGCATCGTTGTTCGTGGACTTCTTAACTTCTTTGAAATACTTCACTGTCAACTTTTTATACTGATCATACAACTTATGATATGCACTTTTCAATTCACCAACTTTAATATTAGAGTTAGAATAATATAGCTCATCGTCTCCTGATTCAACCATGAAGTAAATGTCGCTAACTTCTTCTGGCTCTTCTTTTTCAAGGTTTTCATAATCCTCATTTGACCAGGTTACAGTTATCGCTTGCTTTCTAAGTTTTCTGTTCTCTGACTTGTCCTTTTAAAAAAGAGGACATTCAAGTCTTTTGTGTCCAGGTTTCTTGTAGTGATAACATATGATTTAATTATTTTATATCTTGTTATTATTGCTACTGCCTTTTAATAGGAACATGTTATTCCCAACTTTCTTATTTCCTTCTCTTTTCTTCATCAGCTTCTTTTTATAGAAGCGAACATATTTTCTGACCATGAAGTTCAACTCATCATCTCCATCTATTTGCAACTCAGTGTCATTTTCATCACCATTTGATTCATTAGTTGCTTTTAATGTCATTCCTTTTCTATAGGAGGATCCTTCATCTCGCCTAAGCTCGATTTCATGGATCATCAAATTTTCTTATAACCAGTTGAGTGAGATAGTGTATAGATCCTTTTCAATTTCTAGAGCTGTCACCTTAAGTCTCCACTCCTTTGGTAGTGATCTTAAAATCTTACTTACGAGCTCATCATTTGGATATATCTTTCCCAAGTTCTTTAAGGTCATGATGATTTTACTGAAATATTCAAAGAATTCATTTATAGTTTCTTCCTATTTCATGCTAATGGTTTCATATAGATGCATTAAAAGGCTTATTCTATGTTTCTTTACCTCAATTCCCTCAAAGGTGACTTATAGTTTATCCTAAATTTCCTTTTCTGTAGAGTAGTAGGATATTTTCTTATATTCTTCTGGAGATAGTGAACAAATCAGATGATATGTTGCTTTAGTGTTTAGTTGTGCATTTCTTCTATCAACAACAAACCATACTTCTACATTTTCTATAGCGGGAAGTGTAACTCCAACTTTAATGGCTAGCCAAACTTTAATATCTATAGATAGATTGTCATTCTCTCTTTCTAATATAAGTAGTTGTTTCCATTTAAGTAAGGAAGTTTTGAGACAGATTGTAACACCCCATTACCCTAGGGTACGCACCGGGACGCCCGTAGGTCATTCCGATACATATCCTAAGATAAGGGAG
>JANQBM010019071.1:0-11740 GCA_025594535.1 Erythroxylum domingense | reverse complement strand
ACTTATGTAATCACAAATCTACTCATCAATGATTTAAACAAAACCCAAATATAAATACTTAGACTATTAAAGAAGAATATAAAAACTCATTAATGATTATAAGAATATTCTAAACAACAACACAAAATCAAGTCCTCCTTTGCATTCACACAAACCCAAACACAAATACTTGTACTATTAAAGTAACACATATGGTAAACATTAGTTAGATGACTAACCTGGTTGGATGGACAACCACAAACTACAAAGAAGAAGGATAAGCAATGCTCTTTAACACAAAATAAGGCCTACGAAAAAGAATATTCATATTTAATATAATAAATTTGTTCAATAGTTTTATATTTATATTTGTTACATACAATGCCAAATTTCACTATAAGCATTAACACTTGAAACTCTTATAATCAATTATCAATATAATGTCAACAAAAGCATGTGACATATACCAACACAAGCAAAACACTTCCAATATATGATATAAACATAAAAAAGTGATAAACTTAATGGTTTTGTTACTTCTTTTGTTGCCTTGGGAATTCTCTTACATAGGTGATAGAATAAATGGATCACAAAACTTTATCATTGTATTCCATACTAAAATAAACTAAAACTTGCTATAAGACATGCTTATAATCTCTAATCAATATATTGTTATGTTAGGCATAATGTAATGGAATTTATATTATGACATACATTTCAAATACCATGCTTCATTAGTGCTCTAAACAAGTTCTTCATTATACCATTTTTCTTATTATTAGAGTCGACTATTATAATCTCCCTTACTTCTATTGAAATGCAATAACACTACCAATGTTTATTCTAAATGAGAGGATTAGAAATAATGAAGAAAAAGATATTCAACTCCAATTCATTATCTAAACTGTTATTTCATGCATCAATGCCAATATAAATAAATAAAATTCAATTACCAATCTAGTCCTGAATGCATCAATGGCAATATCCAAATCATTGCCAATATATGTTACATATATGAAACAATATGCAAAGCAATAAGGATAAGGATTCTTCCACATTTGTCTTCAGTAAACTAAGTTTACATCTGTGTAACAAGATTAAAAAAATTTCAATGCGTCATTAGATAAAACAATATATTAGTTTCAATCTAGGAATTAAGGCAATTCCATTTTATAATTTCATGTGAAAGAGAATACTAATATTTTTATTCTCTTATGATAATAAGGAATCACATGAACTGATTGTATAGCATATGAAAAACGATACTAATCCTTTTAATCTTTCACGATAATAAGGAATCATATGAACTAATTTTTATTTATCTCAAAGAACATATTTTTATGCCACATAAAAGCATGCCATAGATAATATATTGATAAGTGATAACTTGCATTTTGTGCATGTTAATTGTGTGTATTTTATGTTCTTTTGATAGGCTTATGTGATGTTCTGCTTGTGTTTCTATGGTAATTCGTGTCTTTGTATGTTCTAGGTGATGAAATACCAAAGTGATGCGAATTGGAATGAATTTAGCTAATCTGGAACTTGACAGAATTTCAATATGACCATGTTGAAGGTGATGCAACGCTGGTAGCTTGCTACCTGCAAATTTTGAATTAATCACTTTGGGATTTGGGCCCGAATGACACAACCCCTTATGCTAGACAAAGTCAAGTTATTTTGTAGTCAATTGGAGCTTTATTTTCATGTTTTATTGGGGCCCACTTTATTTGTTCAGAGACATTGTGGCATCAGACAAAGAGATACAGAAAATATGTATGAATATTATGAGAGATTTAAGAGGCTTTGTGCAAGTTGTCCTCAATATAGAATTACAGAGCAACTATTTATTTAGTACTTCTATGATGGGATATTAATAAATGATAGGAAGTTCCTTGATGCTGCTAATGGGGGAGCTATAGTGAACAAGACGCCTCAGGAGGCCAGAAACTTAATTGCAGCAATGGCCGCAAATCTTTAGCAGTTTGGGTATCATTCGGAGACACACACTCGTGGTGTCCATGAGGTAAGTAGTTCTAAACTCGAAAGTAGACTTGAAAAGATTATTGAATTGTTGGAAAGACAAGTTATTAATTCTTTCAATGCTAATAGTGTCAATGCAAATGTCGTAACTAAGGGACCACAAGTCCCTATTTGTCACATTTGTGGATTTCAGGGTCATTTTACTGATACTTGCCTGACTCTGCAAGATGATACTGTGGAAGCTGAAATCAATGCAATCAATGATAATTATCAGTCTCAGAGAAAATATGACCCCTATTCGAATACTTACAACCTAGGATAGAGGGATCACCCAATCTATGATATGGGAATGCGCAGCAAGGTTAGAGTAGTCAACAGTGTTAGCCTCAACAACATCAGCAGCAGCAGCATCCGAGGCCTAATTATGGTGACCGAATTTCCACCTTGGAGGATCTTATGTCACAGTTGACTATAACTCAATTAATGACCAATACACAACTGTATAGTTTAGTTCAGTTTCAGACTAACTCAACCCAATTTCAAGCTCAGACTAATAAAAATTTTCAAGAGCTGAGGGAGCAAATTAGTCAACTATCCGCTGCAAAAAATTAAGGGAAATTGCCCTCCTAGCCTATTTTCAATCTTAGGCAGAATATCAGTGCCATTACCTTACGTAGCGGAAAAGAAATTGAAAGTGCTAGAGGATCGCAGAAACTTTAACATGACCATGTTGAAACTGTAAAGCTAGAAAAAGAAGCTGAAATTGAGGAAATCGTAACAGCCAATCCAGAAAGGCCACCATTTTTATACAGGTTGGCTAAGAAGAAGAAATTGCAGAATAATAAGGAGACCTTAAAGATTTTTAAGAAAGTGGAAATCAACATCCCCCTTCTCACATTGCTTAGACAAACGCCAAGGTACTGCAAATTTTTGAAAGACTTAGTTACTAGCATGACTAAGATGAGAGGCAATCAGCGTGTGGTGATAAGTGAGAACGTCTCAGCAGTATTGCAAGGCAAGTTACCAATAAAGGAAAAGGACCCAGGTATGTTTACCATTCCTTGTAAAATTGGCAATGTTGGTATAGAACAGGCTATGCTAGATTTAGGGGCTTCTATAAATCTTATGCCATTGTCTATTTATATTACATTGAATGATGGTCCGTTGAAGCAAGATGGTGTGATTTTAACACTAAATGATCGCACCACTAGGTACCCCGAAGGATTGTTAGAGGATGTTTTAGTGCAGGTAGATGATCTAGTATTTCCTACAGATTTTTACGTCATGAGAATGGAGGATGAGGGGTTACCTGCATCTAGGATGTTGTTGTTAAGACGCCCATTTTTTAGCACTTCTAAGACAAAAATTGATGTTCACGGGGGGATTTTAACTATAGAGTTTGATGGTGCTAAAGTTACATTCAATATTGATAATACCATTAAGCATCCTGTTGATTATTGTACAGCGTTTGTTATTGATTGTATTAACCCCTTGACCGAGAAAGTTCTCGAGTTATGTACTGATGATTTTTTGCAAGCTGCGATAACTGATAACATTACTCCGGCGAAGCTATCAGAAATCGAGACTAAATGGGTAGTTTCGAGAGATATGGTCCACATAGTATATGATTTGCAAGCGTTACAAGCTGCGTCCGGCATGTTACAGCAGTCACTGAAGATTGACGATAACAAATTACTCCCCTTCATTCTTCAACCGCCAACATTGGAGTTTAAAACATTGCCTGCGCACCTCAAGTATGTCTTCTTGGGGGAGGCCGAAACATTACCTATGATTATTTCCAATCAGTTGAGAAATTTAGAGGAGGAGAAGCTTATCCGTGTCCTTAGGGAGAATAAAGAAGCTATTAGATGGTCGATTGCAGACATCAAGGGAATCAGCCCTACCATCTACATGCATCGAATCCTGTTGGAGGATGATTGCAAACCCAACAGGCAACCTCAGCGTCAATTGAATCCACCAACGATGGAGGTTGTAAAAAATGAGATACTGAAATTATTGGTTGCATACGTGATCTATTTTATTTCAGATAGCAAGTGGGTAGGTCCAACACAGGTGATTCCTAAAGAAATTGGCATTACTGTTGTTAAAAATGAAAAAGCTAATTAATACCCACTAGAGTTCAAAACGGGTGGCATGTATGTATTGATTATAGAAAATTAAATGCTGCTACCCGTAAAGATCATTTTCCCTTACTGTTTATTAATCAGATGCTTGAGAGACTTATAGGTCATTCTCATTATTGTTGTTTAGACGGTTATTCAGGCTTTCACCAGATTCATGCGAAAGAGAATACTAATATTTCTATTCTCTTATGATAATAAGGAATCACATGAATTGATTGTATAACATATGAAAAACGATACTAATCCTTTTAATCTTTTACGATAATAAGGAATCATATGAACTGATTGTTGCTAATATAAAAGAACATAATTTTATGCCACACAAAATCATGCTATAGATAATATATTGATATATGATAACTTGCATTTTGTGCATGTTAATTGTGTGTGTTTTATGTTCTTTTGATAGGCTTATGTGATGTTCGGCTTATGTTTCTATAGTAATTCGTGTCTTTGTATGTTCTAGGTGATGAGATACCAAAGTGATGCAAATTGGAGTGAATTTGGCTAATCTAGATGTAACATCCCGTTTCCATATAACGGGTTGAACCATAGAAATTGGTACACGTGAGATCAATCATGAGGTCAAAGAGCTGGACAGGATTTCAATATGACCATGTTGAAGGTGACGCAACGCTGGCAAATTGCTACCTACGAATTTTGAATTAATCACCTTGGGATTTAGGCCCGAATGACATAACCCCTTATGCTGGACGAAGTCAAGTTATTTTGTAGTCCATTAGAGCTTTATTTTCATGTTTTATTGGGGCCCACTTTATTTATTGAAAGGAGGAAAACCTAGACCATGAGGGGGACACTTTAGAAAAGACAATTTTTACATCAGCTAAAGGGGTGTGTCGACGGCAACAACACTTAGGAGAAAAGACATTTTTTTATAATCAGTTGGAGATAATGGGATGACAACAGTAGCTCTTGGTGGGGCAATTTTTGACAATCAGCTTTAGAATAGATAAACAGCGGCAGTAGTTTTTATGGATGGAAAGAAGACAACGACACTTCTCTAACAACATTATCTTTTAATATTGCTATGTGTGGCTAACCTTTTAATCTAGACAAGGTATCTTACGTTTGATATATGTAATTCGTGAGACTCCTTCGATTTAATTGTTTTCGTTTATCTCTTATGTTTGTTTGATCTCTACACTTTAATCGATTTATTATTATCAGGTTTGTTGATTAATGAGGTCTATTAATTGATTGACATGGTAATAAATTATCGAATAGATTAGTTAATCCGTGATTGTTGTCTATCGATATCTGATATGTGAAGTTTGCAATTTGATACAATAGTGCCTAATAACATATTTGGCAATATACTTTTTTATAATGCTTCAATGATTACTAAAAGTACCATCTACAAGTCTTGGTGTAAAGGTATGCAAAATCATGTTATTAAAATCATGATTGTAATAATTCCTTATTATCACAAACTTAAATAAAACACAAACTCAAACACACAATACTTAAACTGATGTTCATATATAAGCATTTAAATGAAGACTTGAACTAATCACAATGGCTTGTCAACAATTGGCAATTTCAATCATACAAGTAAAAGCATTAGGGACATATAACCATTTGATAAAAACTTCAAGAAGAGTCTGTTTTAATAATGACATGTTGATCATGTAACATAATTCATAACATGTTATGCCCTAACCAATCAGGCTGAATGCATATGAAGATCACCTTCCAACCTTGTCTAGAACAATAAATATATATATATATATATAGGTGAGAAACTCTAATGATTGTTATCTTGTTTCTGTATTCTTATATATATATATATAAGAATACAGAAACAAGATAACAATCATTAGAGTTTCTCACCTATATATATATATATATATTTATTGTTCTAGACAAGGTTGGAAGGTGATCTTCATATGCATTCAGCCTGATTGGTTAGGGCATAACATGTTATGAATTATGTTACATGATCAACATGTCATTATTAAAACAGACTCTTCTTGAAGTTTTTATCAAATGGTTATATGTCCCTAATGCTTTTACTTGTATGATTGAAATTGCCAATTGTTGACAAGCCATTGTGATTAGTTCAAGTCTTCATTTAAATGCTTATATATGAACATCAGTTTAAGTATTGTGTGTTTGAGTTTGTGTTTTATTTAAGTTTGTGATAATAAGGAATTATTACAATCATGATTTTAATAACATGATTTTGCATACCTTTACACCAAGACTTGTAGATGGTACTTTTAGTAATCATTGAAGCATTATAAAAAAGTATATTGCCAAATATGTTATTAGGCACTATTGTATCAAATTGCAAACTTCACATATCAGATATCGATAGACAACAATCACGGATTAACTAATCTATTCGATAATTTATTACCATGTCAATCAATTAATAGACCTCATTAATCAACAAACCTGATAATAATAAATCGATTAAAGTGTAGAGATCAAACAAACATAAGAGATAAACGAAAACAATTAAATCGAAGGAGTCTCACGAATTACATATATCAAACGTAAGATACCTTGTCTAGATTAAAAGGTTAGCCACACATAGCAATATTAAAAGATAATGTTGTTAGAGAAGTGTCGTTGTCTTCTTTCCATCCATAAAAACTACTGCCGCTGTTTATCTATTCTAAAGCTGATTGTCAAAAATTGCCCCACCAAGAGCTACTGTTGTCATCCCATTATCTCCAACTGATTATAAAAAAATGTCTTTTCTCCTAAGTGTTGTTGCCGTCGACACACCCCTTTAGCTGATGTAAAAATTGTCTTTTCTAAAGTGTCCCCCTCATGGTCTAGGTTTTCCTCCTTTCAATAAATAAAGTGGGCCCCAATAAAACATGAAAATAAAGCTCTAATGGACTACAAAATAACTTGACTTCGTCCAGCATAAGGGGTTATGTCATTCGGGCCTAAATCCCAAGGTGATTAATTCAAAATTCGTAGGTAGCAATTTGCCAGCGTTGCGTCACCTTCAACATGGTCATATTGAAATCCTGTCCAGCTCTTTGACCTCATGATTGATCTCACGTGTACCAATTTCTATGGTTCAACCCGTTATATGGAAACGGGATGTTACATCTAGATTAGCCAAATTCACTCCAATTTGCATCACTTTGGTATCTCATCACCTAGAACATACAAAGACACGAATTACTATAGAAACATAAGCCGAACATCACATAAGCCTATCAAAAGAACATAAAACACACACAATTAACATGCACAAAATGCAAGTTATCATATATCAATATATTATCTATAGCATGATTTTGTGTGGCATAAAATTATGTTCTTTTATATTAGCAACAATCAGTTCATATGATTCCTTATTATCGTAAAAGATTAAAAGGATTAGTATCGTTTTTCATATGTTATACAATCAATTCATGTGATTCCTTATTATCATAAGAGAATAGAAATATTAGTATTCTCTTTCGCATGAATCTGGTGAAAGCCTGAATAACCGTCTAAACAACAATAATGAGAATGACCTATAAGTCTCTCAAGCATCTGATTAATAAACAGTAAGGGAAAATGATCTTTACGGGTAGCAGCATTTAATTTTCTATAATCAATACATACATGCCACCCGTTTTGAACTCTAGTGGGTATTAATTAGCTTTTTCATTTTTAACAACAGTAATGCCAATTTCTTTAGGAATCACCTGTGTTGGACCTACCCACTTGCTATCTGAAATAAAATAGATCACGTATGCAACCAATAATTTCAGTATCTCATTTTTTACAACCTCCATCGTTGGTGGATTCAATTGACGCTGAGGTTGCCTGTTGGGTTTGCAATCATCCTCCAACAGGATTCGATGCATGTAGATGGTAGGGCTGATTCCCTTGATGTCTGCAATCGACCATCTAATAGCTTCTTTATTCTCCCTAAGGACACGGATAAGCTTCTCCTCCTCTAAATTTCTCAACTGATTGGAAATAATCATAGGTAATGTTTCGGCCTCCCCCAAGAAGACATACTTGAGGTGCGCAGGCAATGTTTTAAACTCCAATGTTGGCGGTTGAAGAATGAAGGGGAGTAATTTGTTATCGTCAATCTTCAGTGACTGCTGTAACATGCCGGACGCAGCTTGTAACGCTTGCAAATCATATACTATGTGGACCATATCTCTCGAAACTACCCATTTAGTCTCGATTTCTGATAGCTTCGCCGGAGTAATGTTATCAGTTATCGCAGCTTGCAAAAAATCATCAGTACATAACTCGAGAACTTTCTCGGTCAAGGGGTTAATACAATCAATAACAAACGCTGTACAATAATCAACAGGATGCTTAATGGTATTATCAATATTGAATGTAACTTTAGCACCATCAAACTCTATAGTTAAAATCCCCCCGTGAACATCAATTTTTGTCTTAGAAGTGCTAAAAAATGGGCGTCTTAACAACAACATCCTAGATGCAGGTAACCCCTCATCCTCCATTCTCATGACGTAAAAATCTGTAGGAAATACTAGATCATCTACCTGCACTAAAACATCCTCTAACAATCCTTCGGGGTACCTAGTGGTGCGATCATTTAGTGTTAAAATCACACCATCTTGCTTCAACGGACCATCATTCAATGTAATATAAATAGACAATGGCATAAGATTTATAGAAGCCCCTAAATCTAGCATAGCCTGTTCTATACCAACATTGCCAATTTTACAAGGAATGGTAAACATACCTGGGTCCTTTTCCTTTATTGGTAACTTGCCTTGCAATACTGCTGAGACGTTCTCACTTATCACCACACGCTGATTGCCTCTCATCTTAGTCATGCTAGTAACTAAGTCTTTCAAAAATTTGCAGTACCTTGGCGTTTGTCTAAGCAATGTGAGAAGGGGGATGTTGATTTCCACTTTCTTAAAAATCTTTAAGGTCTCCTTATTATTCTGCAATTTCTTCTTCTTAGCCAACCTGTATAAAAATGGTGGCCTTTCTGGATTGGCTGTTACGATTTCCTCAATTTCAGCTTCTTTTTCTAGCTTTACAGTTTCAACATGGTCATGTTAAAGTTTCTGCGATCCTCTAGCACTTTCAATTTCTTTTCCGCTACGTAAGGTAATGGCACTGATATTCTGCCTAAGATTGAAAATAGGCTAGGAGGGCAATTTCCCTTAATTTTTTGCAGCGGATAGTTGACTAATTTGCTCCCTCAGCTCTTGAAAATTTTTATTAGTCTGAGCTTGAAATTGGGTTGAGTTAGTCTGAAACTGAACTAAACTATACAGTTGTGTATTGGTCATTAATTGAGTTATAGTCAACTGTGACATAAGATCCTCCAAGGTGGAAATTCGGTCACCATAATTAGGCCTCGGATGCTGCTGCTGCTGATGTTGTTGAGGCTAACACTGTTGACTACTCTAACCTTGCTGCGCATTCCCATATCATAGATTGGGTGATCCCTCTATCCTAGGTTGTAAGTATTCGAATAGGGGTCATATTTTCTCTGAGACTGATAATTATCATTGATTGCATTGATTTCAGCTTCCACAGTATCATCTTGCAGAGTCAGGCAAGTATCAGTAAAATGACCCTGAAATCCACAAATGTGACAAATAGGGACTTGTGGTCCCTTAGTTACGACATTTGCATTGACACTATTAGCATTGAAAGAATTAATAACTTGTCTTTCCAACAATTCAATAATCTTTTCAAGTCTACTTTCGAGTTTAGAACTACTTACCTCATGGACACCACGAGTGTGTGTCTCCGAATGATACCCAAACTGCTAAAGATTTGCGGCCATTGCTGCAATTAAGTTTCTGGCCTCCTGAGGCGTCTTGTTCACTATAGCTCCCCCATTAGCAGCATCAAGGAACTTCCTATCATTTATTAATATCCCATCATAGAAGTACTAAATAAATAGTTGCTCTGTAATTCTATATTGAGGACAACTTGCACAAAGCCTCTTAAATCTCTCATAATATTCATACATATTTTCTGTATCTCTTTGTCTGATGCCACAATGTCTCTGAACAAATAAAGTGGGCCCCAATAAAACATGAAAATAAAGCTCCAATTGACTACAAAATAACTTGACTTTGTCTAGCATAAGGGGTTGTGTCATTCGGGCCCAAATCCCAAAGTGATTAATTCAAAATTTGCAGGTAGCAAGCTACCAGCGTTGCATCACCTTCAACATGGTCATATTGAAATTCTGTCAAGTTCCAGATTAGCTAAATTCATTCCAATTCGCATCACTTTGGTATTTCATCACCTAGAACATACAAAGACACGAATTACCATAGAAACACAAGCAGAACATCACATAAGCCTATCAAAAGAACATAAAATACACACAATTAACATGCACAAAATGCAAGTTATCACTTATCAATATATTATCTATGGCATGCTTTTATGTGGCATAAAAATATGTTCTTTGAGATAAATAAAAATTAGTTCATATGATTCCTTATTATCGTGAAAGATTAAAAGGATTAGTATCGTTTTTCATATGCTATACAATCAGTTCATGTGATTCCTTATTATCATAAGAGAATAAAAATATTAGTATTCTCTTTCACATGAAATTATAAAATGGAATTGCCTTAATTCCTAGATTGAAACTAATATATTGTTTTATCTAATGACGCATTGAAATTTTTTTAATCTTGTTACACAGATGTAAACTTAGTTTACTGAAGACAAATGTGGAAGAATCCTTATCCTTATTGCTTTGCATATTGTTTCATATATGTAACATATATTGGCAATGATTTGGATATTGCCATTGATGCATTCAGGACTAGATTGGTAATTGAATTTTATTTATTTATATTGGCATTGATGCATGAAATAACAGTTTAGATAATGAATTGGAGTTGAATATCTTTTTCTTCATTATTTCTAATCCTCTCATTTAGAATAAACATTGGTAGTGTTATTGCATTTCAATAGAAGTAAGGGAGATTATAATAGTCGACTCTAATAATAAGAAAAATGGTATAATGAAGAACTTGTTTAGAGCACTAATGAAGCATGGTATTTGAAATGTATGTCATAATATAAATTCCATTACATTATGCCTAACATAACAATATATTGATTAGAGATTATAAGCATGTCTTATAGCAAGTTTTAGTTTATTTTAGTATGGAATACAATGATAAAGTTTTGTGATCCATTTATTCTATCACCTATGTAAGAGAATTCCCAAGGCAACAAAAGAAGTAACAAAACCATTAAGTTTATCACTTTTTTATGTTTATATCATATATTGGAAGTGTTTTGCTTGTGTTGGTATATGTCACATGCTTTTGTTGACATTATATTGATAATTGATTATAAGAGTTTCAAGTGTTAATGCTTATAGTGAAATTTGGCATTGTATGTAACAAATATAAATATAAAACTATTGAACAAATTTATTATATTAAATATGAATATTCTTTTTCGTAGGCCTTATTTTGTGTTAAAGAGCATTGCTTATCCTTCTTCTTTGTAGTTTGTGGTTGTCCATCCAACCAGGTTAGTCATCTAACTAATGTTTACCATATGTGTTACTTTAATAGTACAAGTATTTGTGTTTGGGTTTGTGTGAATGCAAAGGAGGACTTGATTTTGTGTTGTTGTTTAGAATATTCTTATAATCATTAATGAGTTTTTAT